>JAUMHR010000038.1:1996371-2016512 GCA_032361145.1 Enteromius fasciolatus
TAAATATATAAACTTATATATTTTACAAATGTCTCCTGTCTGTGTGTGTGTTTTTATATATACATAATAAATATACATAGATCCGATTAATTGAGATTAATAATTTATATATATATATATATATATATATATATCATAACATCTTTGTTAATAATTCGGTATACTATTTTTGTCAAAAACATCCAATGTTTTGGTAATGACTGCACAATTTCAGTAGTGACAGTAATGCTTTGGTAGCAATCATGTCACATCACAGAATTTGTATTCTTCTAAAATACTACTAAAACAAACTAAAATACAAAAAAAAAATGTATTTCCCTTAAATATGAGGATTATGTGTTCCTTTTTGTCACTACTGAAACAATGATGACATGTTTCAGTCAGGACTGTTTCGGTAGTGACAGTTTTATGGGGAGAAAAAACACATCACTACCGAAACTCCACCAAATGTTTTAGTAGGGGTGTAGTTAAAGTCTCAGGTAATAGACTATTTTGGTAGTGACATGAAAATATGGGACGCATTCCCAAACTGTTCCATAATTTACAAAGAAAATATAAAATAAATATATAAATTTTGAACTTAATTTTTTCAAAAGAATGAAAAATATACTTTTAAAAACAACAATGGAAAAAAAAAACATTTCAATATAATTTTAAGAATTAGGGTTCGGGACAGACACCTCCCAATTGAAAGTACTCAATGAATGATGATTTTATATATTAATACTGAGACAACAGTTAGAACCAATTCTGTAGAATATCTATAAATGTGAGTGCATAGCACTTAATAACACTTAACATGAAGTGTTTAAAGTTGTAAGACGTTTCAAACATTTCAGTGTGTGTTCAATGTGTGCAGTCTGACTCCGTGTGGCACAGGACAGTCATTGCAAAAAACATTTACTAAATTGCAAACCACTGTGTATGTGCAGTGTATAATTAGTTGAAGGTTCTAACCTTTTCAATGGAAAGCATTGCAGCTTCTCAGAAAAAAATATATAATACAAATAGATAAATAGACTAGTCACATCTCACAAAAAAGCCTGACTATATCAGTATTGAAGACATTTACATTTTACATTTATTCATTTAGCAGATGCTTTTATCCAAAGCGACTTACAGGTGGGGAAAACAGCAAGCAATTAGTCCTATAGAGGCAAAAACAACTTAGGAAGTGCTCGTTATACCGTATAACCGGCAATGTTTAGATAAGTGCAGGCTAGAAAGGGAAAGAAAGGATAGGGTTAAGAGGTTGTTTTTATGATGTCAAGTAGTGTTGAAAGAGATGAGTTTTCAGCAGGCGTTTGAAAGTTGTAAGGGAGTTGGCATTTCGGATAGTGTTGGGAAGATCATTCCACCAACCAGGAACGGTGTAAGAGAATGTTCTGGAAAGAGATTTTGTGCCTCTTTTTGATGGTACAGTGAGGCGTCTGGAGGGAAGAGAGCTAAGAACTAAGAGTCAGATCTAAGGAGCTAAAGTTTACTTCACTAGTTCATTGGAGAAGCTGTCTGTAGGCTACGTATATGAAGTAAAGAATGCAGTGAAGACAGATGAGAAGAGAGAGAGCCGAGCTGCTTGGAGTGTAAAGGCAGACTTTAGCATGTGGCTGCTGTTTGACCTTCCAGCCTCATCTGGTCTCATTTGCCCAGTTTGACAGGGTATAAGGGTGGCCCTTCCTGATGACAGTAATCTCCCAGGTTGTGTGTTTCCATTACTGCCAAACTAAAAAATAGTCAGAGCTTTATGTTTGCACATACAAGTAATTTGCTTTAGCTTTTTAGGGCTATCTTATATATGAGCCAATAGCTGGTCTAGAAATATTTATATTTATTCAGTTGCATATATATAATACAATATTTAAAGCTATGGTCCTCTGTTTAGCATTTTTAAATAGATGAACATTACTGCTGATGGCTATGTTACATGATTGCATAATGACCAGCAAGTGACACCACTCAAAAACCAAAAAAAAATCTTGTGAGCGCAAATTTATTTATGACCACGCGGGGGCGACTCGTGTTCACAAATGTGCCCTCTTTCTGTTTAAATAACTTATTTGGATAAAATACAGCTTAATCTTCAAAGTAGAGCTAGCATGAAAAATCTTAATTTTCTAATATTCGTGGACTTGTTTAAGTTGTTCCTTCGTCTCTAGAAAAGTGCACTATATTTCTCTGATATCCAAAGCGTTCAACTCAAAACTTACCGATGTGGGTTCAGCGAAAGGACTGTTGATTGGTCCTAGAAAAGTAGCTATATTTAAAAACACAGAGCGATTGTGAATGGAGTGGACATGCGTTCTTAACCTATTTCAAACGCTAACTTGCGAGACGATGCTTTTAATAGTGAATGATATTTATTTCTGAATATCCGCGAGTAAAATGTGAAGTAACATAAGCCTAATATCTATCAAAATAAATGTTGCCATTTCCATAACTTTACGAGATGAATACCCCCCCCCCTCTCAATATTCTTCTCTGAGTTCATGCCCAAACACACAACTTCTCTTCCTCAGTTTACAAAGAATGTCTGCAGCATCCAACAGGAAACACCATTAGGACAGGCTGTAGATTTTGCATGTTTTTGCACGACAAAGCTCAACAGCGGCTTGAACACAGTTGCTCATTGGGCGTCGCAGATGGGCAGAGGAATAAAAGAGCTGGGGTGCTTTTGTAAAGCTGTGAGAAGCCCGTTTGGATTGTTTGTTACCGTTTTAATCCCATTAATTAAAACGTTAACCTGATTGGGTAGCGCGCGCTCAATCCCGATAGGCGAATCTTCTTCATATTAATAGCCCGACTTGAGATAATGATGTAAAAGACTCCCCCTTCTGCTGCTGATGCTGATCGCTGCCGAGATCTACAAAGTGCGTCTCAACACGATAAACGCAGTGTAGAGCACTTTAGGAGGAGCCTCACTTGACAAGCGGAGCGGCCATCAACATCAACTCCACTTCATAGAGTAGAAACTTAAGGAGAGGACAACGGCTGAGTGAAGCCCCGTCATCGCATCCGACTTTCGGGAGACTATGGACAGGAGAATAAACTTGGGTGGAGACATTTTTCACAAAACTCTCAGCGCAGTCTCGAGCAAAAAGATGGACTCGTTTCGACCGGCTGCGGGTATTGATCTCGGTTCGCGGGACAGCCAGTCGCCCATCAGCTGTTTTGACCAGAACGACCCAGACCCGGTGCAGCCCGGCGGGCGAGCGGGCACGCTGGGTCTGCCCACCGGATCTTTGTGTGTGAAATACGGCGAGAGCGCAAACAGGACTTCGGCGGCGGAGAGTAGCGGCGGCGAGCAGAGCCCTGACGATGACAGTGACGACCGGTGCGAGATGATGCTCATGACGGACGGGAGAATGACTGTACCCGGCGCAAAGTCAGAGGGAGGTAAGAAAAACAAAGAGCAAAAAACTCTGAGACTAAACATCAACGCCCGGGAGAGACGGAGAATGCACGATCTGAACGATGCGCTCGATGAGCTGCGCGCGGTCATCCCTTACGCGCACAGTCCGTCTGTACGGAAACTCTCCAAAATTGCCACCTTGCTCTTAGCCAAAAATTACATCCTCATGCAGGCGCAGGCGCTGGAGGAGATGAGACGGCTGGTTGCGTATCTCAACCAAGGCCAGGCTATCTCTGCAGCCTCGCTGCCCGCGACCACAGCTCTCACGCCGGGGTTGAGCGCATACGAGCAGCCGCCTGTACCCGGGTACCCGTTCCCCGCAGGAGTTGCACCGTCCTCCTGTCCAGACAAATGTGCCCTTTTCAACAATGTCACCTCCAGCCTATGTAAGCAATGCACTGACAAGCCTTAAACTCTGCTGCCGACTCTGCTAGAAGCACACGCGCAACTTTTGACTCTGAAAACTGAGACTGATGTTTGCCAGCAGTTTTACAATGAAGTCGCTATAGAAGAATGCTAAAAACTTTTCTTACACAACTTCATTCCAAGAAACACTGATTGTGTACATACGGTATAGCCTATACTTTAAGTGCTGGTGAGAGTGGGATGAAAACCAAACAAAGTCTAATGACCGATGATGATGATGATGAAGAATGAACACTTCATTAACGTGGACCCTTCAGAATGACGTGTACCACTGACCTGACAACATGCAACCATGTTTTACCTTGTTTATGATGCCAAACGTTTTAAGGTTTTTATCTTGCAATAATGCGTATTCTTGCTACTTTGAATTTATGTTATGTAAATGTTTGCTTTCAAGTGACATCTGTGTTTTACAAAGCAGCTGCTGGGAGGACTTTATTCCAAAGTAGTAGCCTACGTGTTATTTCGAAAGCTTAGTTGAGATTGTTCATTTAAAAAAAAAATTGTAATATAATATATTGTTAGTTTGGTGGAATCTTAAAAAGTTGTTTTGCCTTTTTCATTTCTCTAAATGGATGAAGTCAAGTGGGTCTGCATGCCTGGTCTGATTATGCATTGACATCATTGCTGTAAATCTCGCCGATTTGGCTTTTTACAAACACACATGCAGTTTGGCTAGAGACGTGGCGGTTTCAACTTGTTGTCAGGTCGAGGCTGGAAGCAATGTAGATATATTAGTATCAATATGACCACAGAGGGCCATTTGTATGTGTTGATGTATTGGAAAGCTTTATTAAAATATTTTGATCCAACGTTTTACGCCTGGTTGTAATGCCTCTGGTAGTAATCCAGTGATCCATGGCTTCTGATGGCTCGAGAGATCACGGACAGCAAGTCGCAAGGAAAATATATTTTACTGATTAGACGTAAATTGTGAAATTATAAACTTCGGCTTTTGGCAACAATAATTTAGTTAAATTTAACGAAGTATAAGCAACCTATTTTCTCTTTAAATTAGCAGTGGTTTGTGCAACACGAGTGTTTTTAATTTTATGCTCGCTTACATTTAAATGCCCTTGGAAAAAAAGGCCAGGCTTTATGCACAACAATGCCCTACGGTTAAAGGAGAATGTCTGTTAGTAGTACAGGATAAAGCTTGGTCACCCCGATCAGATTATTAAAAAGAAATCCGTGACGTTGTCTAATAATGTTAATTTGAAAACAACAGTGTATCAAAACTGTCGACTGTAATACCTATATTCTTTTTAATTAAACACATCGTTAAGGCAATTAAACCTCCTGGATGTGATTAAGGAACATAATTACGACACTGTTCACTGCCGTAATTGGGTGTCTTTAATCACAGGAAACAGTCACGAGCATCAGTGTCATTAGTTTGCATTGTTATAGTTCGACTGTCCATCACAACTGGACGATTAGATACGGACAGGAAGATAACCTTTCACAAGTGCAAAAGAAACTTCGTTTTCACTTTAAAACCTAATTTCGTCAACAAACAACAAACGCACGTGAAGGACATTTAGCTTAGATTTTTTTCTGAAATTTAAAAGTCGAAAAAGAATATTTAAAGCACACAAAAATGTAATAATATTCAATTAGGCCTATATATGTATATACATTCAATATCATATGCAATATTCAAATATATAGCAACTCTATAGGCAAAAATCATTATTTAGAAAATTAGTCTCTATAGACTATATCACACACACATACAAAAAAATTAAAATCATTATTTTAGTAAAATAAAAAAGGTGAAAAGGCTTATGAAAATACACTTAAATATTAAGAACTAATGATCACACTACTACTGATCATAAACGAAAATGTAAGGAGTAAATAAATGTTAACATCGAAGACAGTGACTTTCTCTTAAAAACCATGGGTTGATTCGGCGTCTGTGCGTAAAGCATAAAACAATTAGATTGCATGGTGCGGGTTTATTTAAGTAAGCAATACCGAGAACCCCGCTACTTTATCCAAAGCAAGTTTTAATTTGTCTTGTCAAGACGCTGAGCATTTCTGAGAGATCTGAGGAAGATGAAATCTAAATCTACTGACCAAAAAGTGAGATATTTTTGGGTGTCACTAACACAACTGTTTCTAACAAATACTTTTAACAATTACACAGTGTTTCTCGCACTCCATGTGACTCGTGTTTAGTTCAGCACCAGGGACAGCACCGACACTATACATGACGCTCAGTATCACTGCATGACATCACAACCTTTGTAAACTACGTCACCGGAAATACCTTTTCAGGAAAGGAGAATAACGAGAACCGCGCTAAAAGAACGAAGAAGAACTGTCAGACCCATTTAAGAGTTTTAAACCAGATTTTCGCACAGTTTTACAAGGGACGACCTGGCAACCCCGCTCAGCAACCGTTTAATGAGACAAAATCATACATAATTAAAAAAGCCAAGCCCCTTCTAATTTTACACATTAGCCAATTACAATAATCACATGAAATCAGATGCGCGGTAGGGGGAATAAACGCTTTCTCTACCAATGAAATATTTAATGGAGCACAAAATATCGAAAAGAAAAAAAACACTAGCTTGCATAATAAAAAAAGTACACTTGCTAAACGAAAAAAGCACAGTATTTCGTGCAATTAATGAAGATTAAAAATACAAATCAATACAAAAAATACATCAGAAGTTTCCAGTTCCGCACAAGATCGAAAGGATGTTTCTGAAACATCTTAACTCTCTCCAATGTTTTTAACTCTGTAAATTAGCCATTTGGAAAGCACTGGTATTATGGTGTTACTCTGTCCTCTCTAATTCTCTGCACAGCACAGATGTGGAGACACATGCAGGAGTCATTAATCAGGGCCAGCAGTAATCAGCCATCACAAAGCCTTGCCTGGATAAATACTGTCAGCAATTACTGTGTGGAGTCAACTACTTCCAGGACCCCATTTACATGATTTCCATCATTCGCTCCCATGTTCACTTTTCTAGAGCAACTAGTACTGCCTTTTCACATACCTTAACAGGCAGCAAGATAATAATGGCATTGCATTAATTATAGATTGCATTGGGATGCATTATTTAATACAGCAATTAGTTCACAAAGGGCTTAATTCAAAAGTATTAGGACGGAATCCATCAAAAGCAGCGGGATGCATGAAGGAAGTGCTATCACACAGATTCTAGAGCTTGTGCTGCTCAAACTCACATAAACTCCAAACCAATGAGGCAACTAACAGATAACCACCTTAACAGTGACACAGAATCAAAGCAGTGTTTGTATTCATGAACCTAATAAAGCTTAACCTGTCTTTACAATGTCTGCATTGTAGCTGCAGAGGTCATGAATAAAAGTGAAAGATAAAAAAGGCGGCTTTTCATAAACCATAAAATATCCAATTTACCATATCAAGAGCTACCAGGGCACCTATTTGTAATATAGATGTGATGTATGCTGGGAGTGATAAACAAGGATATTCAAAGTATACAGAGGACCCTATTGGACCGTCCTCTTCATCTTAGCATCAGGCTCAAAGCCTAGGAATTGAATCATCTCTCTGTTCTTATACCAAGAAGGAGAAGAAATATGCTGTACCTGCGACAGAACATAATGGCACATACTGTAATTCCCACTTGGCTGTGGGAGAGCTGTGCATAATGCGGGTATTTAAAAAAAAAAAAAAAATTATATATATATATATATATATATATATATATATAAAATACCTGCATTATGTAAAATAAGTAAAAACAAAAACTAAACAAGAACAGAGTGCAAAATGTCCAGTGATAAGGTTGAGGGCTATGATTTTGTTGATTTTAAGGTGCACTGGAATTATTCATTAATAGATTATTAAATTTGAAAAATCTCAAGTAATAAACATTTTTAATACTAGTTATTCTTTTTACACACACACACACACACACATGGGGACTCTCCGTAGGCGTAATGGTTTTTATACTGTACCAACTGTATGTGGTATTGTCCTACACTGACCCTACACCTAAACCTACCCCTTACAGGAAACTGTGTGCATTTTTAGATTTTCAAAAAAACACCATTTAGTATGTTTTTTAAGCCTTCTGAATTACGGGGACACTGAAAATGTGAAAATATCCTCATAAAACACCTACATATTGTAATACCCATGTCATTATACAAATTTGTGTCCTCATAAACCACATAAACCCGCACACACACAACAATAGTAATGCAAATAATATATGTAATTTGTTTCTGCATTATTAATTGTGATGCAATTGCAATTTGTATTGAATTTAGGTCATGATAATAAACGTGCATCTTGCATTTGGTCTTAAAAAAGATTAAAAAGCCTTCAATCACTTGATCTTTATGTATGTCTATGTGCTGTAATTATGGCAAATTCGTCATTGAAAGTACTGGAAATCTTTTAAGAGTCACGGTCTAGATCTGTCACTTGTGATTATGAGCTAAAAAACAAGAATTACTGAATTCCATTTGTATTGTCTATTGTCTACATGAATGAGATTAATGGACAGTTTTATAATCTTAATCCCTTTCCAAAACTGTCCTTTTCTTTAAATAATAATCTGATGTTCTTGGAGCTGTTTTGGGATTACAGCTTTGCTCAGACAGGGCTCTAGATTAGCATTACACCAGAGGTCAAAGGTGAGGAACCACCTGCACCAGTAACTACAGTCTCGTTAGGCTTTGAGGGAAAATGTTTCAATTTGTAACATATGCAGAGTGTTCGGTTCAGCCCAATTAAAGACAGTTTAGGGGTTATGACACAGAAAATGTGGTAATTTGTTTTCAATATACTTAATTAAAAGCAGCGAGGATATAAGCGACCATGTATCTGAAAAGTTAAAAAAAGTAAAAATACTTTGGCATCGGAGTTTCATTACATGAAACTGTTGTCACATAATCACCATATGTGTTCCGAACAGAAAAAACTGACAAAGTGTGATCACAGCCTGATTCTTGCCATATCAAATGACTCATTTATAAAATTATTCATTTTTACCACTGTAAATGGCATATGAATATTAATGTGTATATTCTAAGGTACACTTGGGTGGTTATGAACAACACAGTCCAGCACCTGTTCAGGACGATCACAGTGTGCACTTTGAAGGGCTACGGTTATGCTCAAAGCTCACTGAGCCTCGTATACACTACATTGAAATACATTCCAACTCCTGATATTCATTTAATGTGGCTGTGGGGGAAGCGTAAAGTGCTGGCGGGACAATAACATTACCAGGGGAGTCAGTCAGAGCAACATCCCCAGCCCTCGCTCCATGAGTCAGGCCAGGCATTCAGCATCAGCCATATGAGGCACAGAGAGGACATATGGAGTCAAAGCAAGACCCCTGCTGATTGTGGCCCACGATTAATGTATGCGTTCATGTTCTACATTAAGATGGTGTTTATGTAAGGCTTTGTGTTCCTAATGAGAAATTTTGCTGTTGTTTTTTCCTGTTCATTACGTTACCATAAACATTAAAAAATAATAATAAAAAATTAATTAACATATTTAAAAAGCAATTATAAAATGGTATATATATATATATAAAATAGTGGAGATACTATACAACAAATTCAAGTTGACACATTTTAGTGATATTTTGTGATAAAAACATGCTTTTGGATTTATGTTTCAACTAAAACATGACAGTTATGACATTACTTGAACATTCATTAAAAAAGATGGACATTCAACTCTTCAGAACAAACGTTTCTTAATGCAAATGCTGAAAAACAAACCGTTTAATCAAGATGTCAACTGATCACTTTGCCAATTAATCTGCAAATTAAGACAATAATCTGATGCAAAATAACATGAATGAATGCTACAACAGGAACAAACAAGTCAGGGTGCAGGACACAATGAATGAGCAGCTGGGGATGTGTTTTAGTGTAACACTCACAGACATTACGTTTCCTCATCATCTCACGGCCTCATTATCAAAGATGTGACTGAAAATCTCATCAGTGCGTTAGTAAAGGAAAATCCTCTAATGAACACTACGCTGTGTATTTGCATCCATAGACAAACCACCAGGTGACCACACACACACTGAATAACTACAAGCCCAGTGTCCTTGGATTCCTAGTGGCCTTCACCTTGCACTCCCGACACACTGAATTTTATGGCTAATTTCCGGCAATTTCTCCAGGCAGTTTCAGTGGAAATTCCTGCAGGAATAATGTGCATAATTTGCATGAATCATTCTGATAGAATGCATATCAGCATGTAGACCCTCCCCCGTCTGGCAGCACAGCACTTAGTTTGTAATCAAAGCTGACTTCTCTCCACCAGCGCTCACAGAATCTTAAGGTCTGACCACCAAAGCCTTAGCCTCATTCACTTCATAATCTGTAGGAGCCACAAATAAACACACAAAAGATATATAAAGGAGTGTAATTTAGAGAGATTCGGTGATATGGCTGATATGATATCAGCCAATAATTATTTACATTTTAACCAGTTAGTTTCTAGACCTGTTTGCTTCAAATTAAATCAATGTTGAGTAAAAAAATCACCAATCACTGTAACAAAATGAAATAGAAGACTAAAAAACATGATGTTTCTCATTTCAAATTAACTCGATGTACTAATAGGACTAAAACTAAAATAAAAATTAATAACTGAAATATGTATAAAAAATAATGAAAAATGGCAAAACAATATTAATACAACGTACATACAACATGTAATAATACTTACAGCTATTGTCACAGCTGTAGAAACTATGAAGTTAATAAAAAAACAAGGTAAGGTACTACAAAATAAACTATGAATACCATTATTATTATTATTAAATCACGTGCGTTAAGTGTTACAAAATTAATCATAATCTATTTCATTTTAATGTGTTATTTAATTTATCATTTGTTTAATGTATTTATTTCATAATTGATATATTTGAATAGGTAATTATTCAAATAATTACATTTATAATTACATTATTTATAAAAATATAAAAAAATTTTATCTAATATTTACTTAGATTGTATCTATACTGACAACATTTAAAAAAAAATAAAAAAATAAAAGTGTAATTAAAAAACAATAAATATATATATATATAATCAAATACCAACATGATACCAATATACTGTATTGTGCATCCCTATAATTCACACAGCACAATATCAGTGCAAAATATATAAGATATTTTATTTGCGGGCTCTATGACACTTTCTCAGTCTTTTGTCTTTTCATACATTTATCAGCAGCATTAGGACAGTGTTCAGTTTACTGGCAACTGTCAAGATCCAATGTGCTGTCCTGTAGGCCAAGCCTTTCTAACTATAATCAGCAAAGGTTAGATGTGCGTTATGCGAGAAAACCCCCCCCCAAAACAATAAAATGGCACAGAAACAGCCATCAGACGACAGCAAAACAAAGAGCATTTATTTGGTGCCACGTAGAATTGGCACAACACATGTGCCCTTCCAGATCCGGTGCCGTAATGAAGGTGACAATTGGACAGTCGTCTGCGAGGTGGATCTTAATCATAATAATCCAGGCCAGAGAGCACAAACCTCCGTAACAAAGCTCTAAATGACATGTCTGCACAGACCACCTCCTCTCCAGGGGGTGGGGAGGTCCCTCAGTTAACACAGGTTTTCAGAAAGCCAGACGATAATTAGTAAATGATGGCAGTCACATTAGCCTCAGCCAAAGTGGATTAATTCATTTCCAATGGCTTGCTTCCTAAACCATTTTCGCATCTCGTGATTACAAAAACGCTTGCTTTTTTGTGTTAACAGTATGAAGAAATGCAGACGAGAGGACGAGACTAACCACAAAGGTCTTCCTCAAAGCACCAGAAGATGGACTGAATGACCCAGCACAGTGAAGCGGCATCTGTTTCTGTGCATGTGCTGAGCAAACAAGGCAATTTAGGGCATGTCAAGGGATCAGCCCATAAACACAGTCCCCCGCCTCCCTCCGAGTGCACGCTTTATTCAGTCAAACACCCTAAAACCAACAGCTCTAACGTCACTGAAGTGCTCCGACACTTAATCTGAACGCCGTTTTAGGACTATCGACATCCTTACAATTATTCTGCTGGGAAAGGAATGATGGATGACGGCTGGTGTTCTGGATGCCTGTATGCTGCTAACATCATGTTACGATAACGCTGGAAGCCATCAAGCAGTTTATTTGGTGTACTATGAGTGGTCGTATAGTGGTGGTCTTGCTGTTTAAACAGAGAAAGACACATTTATCAAGGTTCTCAGTCAGAACTGAATATCTGCCAGGGATCTTGCAGACTGGGGAATTTGCATTGCCCAACACTGATCCCGTGCAGCTGTCCTGCTGAACACTATATAGGCTCAACTGCTATGGTTTATTTAGCAAAACTCAACATTAGCGCTAATATCCAAACAGATCTCTTTGTTATAATGTGCATGTGAGCAGTACTCTTGCGCTCACAGCAGACTAAATTTGCTGTAATGAGACTGGGAGCGTAGCCCGGCAACCTTAACATTAACACACAGTCAAACTGACACCCTATCAGAAGACCCGTCAGTCCCTGTTATATATGGGACAGCGCTGCATAGACCACAGCCTGATCTTTAGTTTGCGTCGTGCTAGGGGTTCATCGCTAAATGGGACGTAAATGTGAAATACTGGTCATTTATGCAAAGTAGGAATTGAAAATGTGTACAGTATAAGATGTGTAGTTTATGGCACTGTTACAGGATTTGTATTTGCAGGCATGTAAGCAAAACTTTGGCTGAGATTGATGCATTTTGACTGCTTGCCTTCAGGGCAGAGCCAGCGTCACGGTTTTCATGCAGCAGAATACATGATAACATGACAAAACTTGTCTGATACTCCTGTAAGTTTAATCAGAAATCAAAACAGACCCATGTACCTTCTGTCACCTTGCTGACTTTTTAGTAGATGGATTTTAAATGATTTAAAAACCACATTGTCATAGGTACGCATGCTCTAGGGGGTTTATAATATACAAAAAAAGCTAAAAAGCTAAAAAACAAATAACCATAAAGAGTGAATTAATAAGTTAAAATAAATCATATATATATATATTTTTTTTTTTAATTCATGTAACTGTAGAAAAAGCTAATAAAAAGCATTTTTGCATTAAATTAATGTTAATTTGACTTATTTTCATAAATGTAATATTCTGATATACAGTATATCATCTTAAATATATATATATATATATTAGTGTGTGTGTGTGTGTATATATATACATATATATCTATAATTTCCTCTAGGCATTACTCATAGGTAAGGGTAGGTTTAGGTGTAGAAATATGGTCAAGACTATATTTTTCCATTAAAACTAGGGACACACAGTACTTGGCAAAATCAGGACATGTGTACAGTACATATTTTCAAAATATATACATGCATATATTTATTTTCATATAATTTATATCATATATAAAAATATTTAATATATAAACGTCACATAATTCTTAAATATATACCTGCATGTGTGTGTATTTACACAGCACACACACATATATATTAAGTAAACAAAACTTTATTTTAAATGCGATTAATAGCAATTAATCGCTTGTCAGCATAATATATACACATACACACACACATAATTGCAAATAAAATATATATGTATATAAAATTATAAAGTATGAATTTCTATGAATTTCTTTCTAATACTAATTACAAATTCACATTTAAATTCAGAAAGAGAATTAGGATTTAAGAGGTATTCTTAATCCTGACTGGTGCATAACCCTGGTATCTAGAGTTAATAGAAACACATTTGTTAAAGAGGTACTTGAGTCATTGGAAAACACTGCTCTTCAGTACTTTTTTTGAAGACAGGATACAAAAAAGGTCAATTTAAGGCTCCCATTCATATTATACAATCAACATCGATAACAGAAGAAAGAAAGGAGGAAATGGAAAATTAACACCTGTTATTAGACTGATTGGATGTGAGGTGTAACTAATTAAAATACGTGAGGGTGTCCGCCCAGCTAAGGATCAGTCAATGCTAATGAGGACCAATAGGTTTGTGTGCTGTAATTTGCAGCTTAATGAGTCTGGTTTAAATGTAAAGTTTGGCAGAGCGATGGCTCCAGAAAGCGAGGACAGTAATCACAGCCATCACTGTAATCTTTTTCATTATGCCAATTAAGAGTCATGTTTTACAACCTCAGCAAAAATCCAGACCTACCACAAAGCAAGGCAAATTCAATTATCCTAAAGGCTTTTTTTTGCACAATAAAAACATTTTATTATTAGTCAATTAGCAGGAATAGTTAATGCTTCAAGGTCACCCACCCTTGTCCCGTCTTACGAGCCGCCGGTCTCCTGTGGAGTAACCAGAGCTGTATATTTTAATGGATGAGCTCTCTGTCTGCTCGCCTCACGTTAATGTTTAGCACTGAAGAGGTTTAGCTCACTGTTGCTCCGAGGCATAGTGCCATGAATCAAGGCTTATCTGAGCACTTAAGCTTGTCAATAAAGTGACATGGGGATTTCGGGTTTGTGAACAAAAGTCTGAGATTCGCAGTGTACTTTGATTTTATTCTGAGCTTAACCACAGCACTATATATATATTGGACCCAATTCTAACAAACTAAGGTACATGAACAGCATACAATTTGAATAAGATGACCAGCATAAAAAATAAACTGTACCCAAAAGTTGATTGACTTCCAAAATATTTTCTTCATACTATGAAAGTAAATGGCTACCGTCAACTGTTTGGTTAACAACATTTTTGAAAATATCTTCTTTCATGTTCAACAGAAGACACAACTTGAGGGTGAGTAAATTATTAATTTTTTGGGTGAACTATCCATTTAATCAATATATGAACTATCATATTGTTTTGCAATTCATAGGATCTCTATAAAACAAAAGTACAAAAGAGGCATGACTAATGTGAAAAGCAAAATGAGAGGTGTCATCATTTATTCACAGGGTGATAGTTTATTAGCAAATTAGTCCTCCTGTCAGATACTCCTCATTCATTTACGCAGGGTGTTTATCGTTATAATTAAGATGTAATTTATCATCAGTAATGAGCCAGATTAAAAATAAAGCATGCTGAATGCTCAACATAAGTGCTCTCTAATGCTGGTTTTACAGTAAATGATGATTCAACCACCTATTATCTGAATATATAAATAAAAGCTGCATATCTCAATCAATGCACTAGCCTAAAAACTGCTCAGCTATTAAGGAGTGTAGTCTGATGTGATTAGTGTAAATAAAATAGAACAATTCATTAAGAACCTAATGACTGTGGCTGTAGTCATGCATATTTAAGATTAAATAAAGAACTCTGCCAATATGACATCTACAGAAGAGCACCTTTATTGTAGTTTTTACAATCAGTGTTTGGTGCTTGTACATCAGCGTCAGTCATCTATCATTTCCTTTGATTTTAGGCATTACTCATGGGTACGTTTAGGTGTAGAAATACGGTCAAGACTATATTATTCCATTAAAACATCGTGACACATAGTACTTGGCAAAATTGTGTAACGTGCGTACAGTATATATTTTGAAAATATTTACATGCATATATTTTAATTTATATAATTTATCTCATATATAAAAATATTTATATAAATGTCACATATTTGTTCTTAAATATATACCTGCATGTGTGTGTATTTACACAGCACACACACACATATTATGTAAACAAAACTTTTATTTTAAATGCGATTAATAGCAATTAATAAACAAACACACACACACATATATATATATATATATCTTTTAGAAAATATACCACAGTTTAAATGAGTGTGAGTATAAATATACTAAATAAATTTACTTCTATACTTGTTTATTTTGCTCATTTACATTTATATAAATGTATTTACACTATATATATATATATATATATATTAACAGTGCATATTGTATAAAACGTATATGCATAAAATTAAAGTGAGTATGTCTACATACAGCAAATTATAAATTATATAAAATATTCTACAAATGACTCTAAACTGTTCTTAATCAATATACCAAATACATAAAATCTCATTTACTTGTATACTAATTAATTTTGGTGCTTAATTACTATATACAAATATATGTGCATGCAAGTAAACATGCAAAAACAAATATTTTAAACATAAATTACAGACAGCACCCATATATGAATGTGAGTAAACAAGTAGACGTATATGTAAATAAATATGTAAATAATATTTAAAAGAGGGGTAAATAAGTGAGTAGAAACTTATCTTGTAATAGCTGCTGTAATACGTTACGATATGGTACTGTCTGCATAAAATAAGCCTATCTAAACTAAAAAAAAACGAACAAAAAACACTACATTAGAGAAAAAAACTGCAACTGTGTTCTTTTAAATAGAAACAACACGCTAAATAATTTGCGTGCTTATATCAAAAACTAATAGATTTATGATTTGTACCTTGATTGCATTTTGCTGAACACCAACAGTAGCAAAAACACTTTACGCCACAAGTACAACGTTCTACGATGTCTGAAAAATAACTGTAGTCGTATTTGTTCATTGTCGCGAGGGCTGATAAATAGAACGGCTCATGACCTTTACAAGTGCATCCAGTAAATTTGCATTTTCTCCCTGATCTTTACCTGAAGAAGGGCAGCGTGTGGCATATTTCACCAGGCCTGTCATCCACCCTCACGCCCCTTTCAAATTGCTCAAGAACTTAATTCTATCTTTCCACGGTCAAGCTGTGATACTGACAAAATTAGCATAGCTAAGGTTTGGATGCATTCCCAGGTTAGTGGTTGTTGTTTTTGCCACCATCTTCTCTCATCTGGCCTCGACTTGGATAGAAAACACAACCTCTCCTTGAGACTCTCACTTAAAGATTCAATAAAAAAGGAGTGTTTATGTAACGTGGATCTTGTTAAGGAGATTTTGCTGGCCTGCTGACAGTGATGTGCATTGGGAGTGTGTGGGGATGACGGTTGGGCGGAAACGGGAACGCTGCACCACCACACAAAACCAATTAGAGAACTATTTTCTCAGACAGGTCAGGGCTCCGCATCCTGGCGGACGGGCGCTGGGTTTAATGTCTTGATTAAGCTGACATATATGTCCCCTACACCATCTTAGAATGACAATCATTGAGGTTTCAGCAATCAGCCGAATCACTCGCCCTCTTCGAGTCTGTGTAGAGTTACCCGTGCCATCCGACTGCATTTTCCAAGTGAACTGGTTTGAAAAGGGGTAATTGGTAGATAACGGCAGTAGGAGATGACAGGGCATTTGTCAAAGATGCAGACTTGCCTCTGCGTATGCATGCTTCTGAGAGGTGCACCTGACAAAATTATACTTTTAAGTTGGGTTTTTGTTAATATGAAATGCTCACATTTTAATTTCTACCAAGAAGTAAGCATTCTAGTTATTAAATATTCACTGGGTTATCTACAATCAAGGCTTGGATTTAAAACAATCAGATATATAAACCTTCCACAGTAAAAGACATTGATTTCAAAATAAAAGTCTGTACAGTACATATACTTTAAGTCTGTATTGGCTCTAAATATGAAAGAATATGTGCTGAGCCTTGCAGAATGACTTTTCAGACAAGCCAATAAGACACATATTACACATACATTTTCCTTTATACATTTACAACCTCTAAAAGCGTTTGTGAAAGAAACGCAGAGCAAATATCCTTTGACAGCACCTCATGGTCGAAGAGGTTGGAGACACGTTCAAGGTGGGATGTGCATAAATACCATAAAAAGAACAGTGTAAACTACATGTGACGTGGTATAAATTGTGCGTCTCAAGCCACTGGAGAACACAGAAACACAGAGACAGTAAAGAGCGCAGCAGATTTAAGGTCTATTAAATGAAATAAGCTGCAGGCAGACGGGACTGAAACAAATCCGTGCAAACAGGGCAGAGCTGGTCTCCCAGCTGTGAAGGTGACTGAGGAAGCCGTGTGCAGAACAAGCCCTCTTGATTAATCACATGATATTTACAGGCTCAGACATAATCAGAGATCAGAGGATCACAAGTCTATATCTCATGCTGCCCAGGAATTTACACACCGCAGTTAACCTCATAAGACACACTAAAACACACACGGATTTGTGCGCTGATGCTTTCTCACACAGACACACGCTTGTTAGAAATATCCATGTTGAATGAGACTACAATTTTATAAAATGTTATACAAAATATTATGTATTTGACTTTTTATTTCTGTGTTACTGTATATGAAGGTCTTGCTAAATTTGACAATCTTTAACAGTTAACAATGGTTCAAAAATGTTGTCTGTCCATACACACACACACACACACATTATATATATATATATATATATATATATATATATAGTTTTGTTAATGTTTTGATGTAGATTTCATTTTTAGATTTCTGTTTTCAATTTAATCACAGTAACATTTTTAATTTACTATTAAAATATGTCTATATAGCATTTATTATTATTTTTTTTATAGTTATAGTTATTTTAGTACTTCGAGTTTAAATAGCTCGATAGCTGAACTAGCTCAAAATAAGTTATATATATATATATATATATATAAATATTATTATAATTTTATTTTTAGCTAACTATAATAATTACTCTGGTAAATAACCCCTTTGAAAATCTCTTTTTATTAATTTTTTTTACTATGTTTTAATTAACTTTTTATTAACATAAAAATATATACATAGCATTTACTTAAAATATTAACATTCACAAAAAAATAACATAATAAAAGAAGAGAAAAGTAAGTAAATAAATAAATAAATAAGTAATGGTTAGAGTGAAACAAGCAATGGCAACCTAAATAAAATTCATAAAAAATAAATACATAAAAAAAACTCAAAAACAATACCTACAACAAAGGTCCAAGCAAATATGTTCTGAATAGTGCCCAGGTCTGCTTGAACTATCAAATTTGGCAACCACTAACAGAACCTTATGACAACTGGTGCATATATTTTCCCACATCTCGTCCTCTGTTATAGAGTGAAGGCTATTGCCAATTATAGTGAAAAGGCTATTGCTCCTCTGAATGTTTTTTGCACTGTGGACACAATTTTGACAGTAAATATCTTAAACAAGATTACGAAAAAAAAAATATATATATATACCGTCCACTGTAGTTAAAGAAACACATATAATTCCTAAACATTTCAGTTTTAAAAGCATTTAATTCCAAGTTATTTTCAAGAGACTCGCTCTACCCATCATGCATAGATAACACTTAAACAAACCCTTGGCAGAAGCGATTTGTGCTCAGTGAAGTGTCAGCTGAAAGCATGTCGACTGAGTGCTAGAGGTGTGTGGCATTAGACGTGGTGCCTGACCACAGAAGGAGTCAAACAGTCACACGGCTGGCCGGCGTCTGCCTGTGGAAAATGTCACTCCCCAGGGGTCTGTCCACACAGAGACGCAAGTTAGACTCTTCTCCCAGACACTGCCCACATGCAATAACACGCCAAAACACAGACAGCCCCGGACAGACACACATATTCAGAACTCTGCTCTTCTTCTCAAACACAGACAGACAGAAATATCATATTTCATCATATATCCATCCAAAATGCGACTTTTCGGTGTCTCACAAAATGTCACATAATTTGAAGCTCTTCACGATTCAAAATTTCAATCACAACAGCGTTGAGATTTTCCGAAAAAGCCCATCTAGAGGAGATGATCACCTCGCCTCTCTGTGATTTCTCTCCTAACGATGGAGATGCTTTGGCAAATTGTTAGTCTATTAGCTGTGAACATTTCTGTCATTTGCTCTGTGTGCAAGATACTTCCCCACAGTGACGAGTCCCATTAGAGGCAAAGAGGCAGAGTAATTTATGTGTCATCTCTCTTTAGCCCGAGCTCACTGATGATTGCGGAGACTCTAGCCATCCCAGTAAAATTTAATCACATTTGCTTTTGTCAATGGTGCCCCGCAACCCGCTGCCAAGAATTCACAACACCATTGTTTTCTTCTGTAACTTGCCTTCTTTGCAAAGCAAATGTGATTTCAGGGAGTGTGTCAATTCTTACATCACCCATCTGGCTCTGACCCTGACTTTGTTGACATTGCTTTACTGATATGGCGGCAAAGTTGACTCGTCGCTTTGGCAAAAGGCCACCAACTCTAAATGCGGTTGTCCATTATATTATGATTTTTCAACCAAAGGCATTTAACGGTCCAACACAATATTCAAAACTGGGAAACTTAAACCACAATTCATTCTGTGATTCCAAAATTAATATATTAAATATTTTGGTAACGCTTCAGAATAGGGATCCAAAATAATGCATTAGTTAAGCATTAATTAATGGTTAATTTGTTCACAATTAAGCATTAGT
>JAUMHR010000038.1:2030338-2044787 GCA_032361145.1 Enteromius fasciolatus
AAAAAATATGTTAAAATATATTTATATACATAAATTGTAAATATACACACTGTAACACTTTACAATAAGGATCATTAGTTAACTACCTTAGTTAACACAAACTAAAAATGAACAATACTTCTACATCATTTAATAATCTTAGTTAATATGAATGAATGTAATGAATATTAATGAACTAACATGAAACAACAATGAATGACTCCATTTTCATTAACTCACATAAAAAAATATTAATGCTAAAGTAATAAATGTATAGTAAATGCATTGTTCTTGTTAGTTAATACATTAACTAATGTTATCAAATGACTACACACACACACACATATATATGTGTGTGTGTGTGTGTTTGTGTGTGTAAGTTGTCATTTGCTAACATTAACATCATATATATCTATATATCTACACACACACACACACATATATATAGATTAATAAATGTATTTACTTTTGTACTATTGTCAATAGACATATTTTTTAACAAATGAAATAAATCTCTGATGTAGCCTATGTGAGCCTGTGCGATCCCACATGACAAAAGTAACTTTATTGAAAAGGACAGATTGCTGCTTGTCTGACTGACTTAATCTGTTTGATTGAGCAATGAGACGCCTTCGGCTTCACAAGTCCTTCAAAGGTGGCAGATATTTTTTTTTTACTGGTGTGAAAGAAAGCTTTTCCTTGTGCCGCTCACACCGATAGCCTTATAAGCTTTATTTATTGGCTTTAAACATCTTTATTCATTGGCTACTTCCCAAGCCTTTTCACTTCACCAGTCCGCAACAAAGGACGCAAGCTTGGACAATCTGTCAAGTGTCACTGTCATTGATTACAGGACAACACGGGGCGGCCAATGAGGCTTCAAAATCCTCAACCGTCAAACTTAGAGAAAAGGGACTCTGAAAATTCCCCAGGCAGCACCGCACTTCCCCTGCCTCAAAAGAAGGCCACATTATCGAGCTATACATTCATTTGCTCATGCCTCATGAGCTCATTATAAGTATCTAACTCTCTTCTCCTCCCACTGTCTTTCACAGGGGGACGTGGCATAACAAAGGATTTGCAGGGATCATTGTGCTTGATCTGAATTTTATTTAGCTCTCCATATGTTTCTCTGGCCCCAACTGAAGTCAAAAGCTTATGCTCAGGCTAACACGGCCCACTAACCATTAAAAAAAGAAGGGTACTCAATAATACTGAGCCTATTGTGCAATTTTAAAGTTAGAGACAAAGCACTCCATCCCCAATGAGTGACTCGCAGTCTATTGTAGATTTGAATCACAATGAACGTCTCACAAAACAAGACTATCGGTTTCAAGCACCTGTTTTGAAATGTAAGTAATTGAAGCTAAAAAGGTAAATGTCTTAATTTTTTTGTAAGATATAAACTCACAAAACAAATTTTTAAATACTTAATTGTGATTGCGGGCTTATATCCCCCTATCCAGATTTATTGCGTGATTTTGCGTGTATAGGTCACAATTCAGATTTTTATTCTCACAATTCTGAGGGGAAAAAAAGTCAGAACAGTGAGACATAAACTCATAGATCTGCTAAAAATGTCCTAATGTTTATATCTACAATTGTGACAAACTAGCAATAATTTTCAGAAGTGCAACTTTTGTTGCAACTGCATGTTTCTGCATATTTCACAATGTTAACATTTTTGTTTGCAATTCTGAGAAACAATATTTTCAGAATTGCAACATTTTTCTCATAATTGCATGTATGTATCTCACAGTCTCGATTCTGATATATAAACTCGCAAAGCAGATTGTTCAATTAAAAACCCACAATTGCTTTTTATACTTTTAATACCAGGGAGAAATAAGCTTGTATGATTTATCTCTATCATCTTCGTCATCTACACCAAGCATGCAAGACTAGCACAGTTTGTCTCGCAGACAGGAGTACAGAATTAGCTCTAACAAGGTCTCTGGTGCTTTGACTTTCACTTCCGAGTGTAGCGAGAGAGCCAGAGCTCCAGATCTGCCCTTAGTGACAATTTGCCCACATCACAAAGCCGTCATCGGTAATCGAGTCTGACTCATGACACGCCGCTCAGAGGGAGAGAAGCTCATAGCATCGGTGCTGGGTGCCTCCAGCCCCTCGGGCTAAAGAAAACCGCCATGCTCTGACCGCTGTGTGAAAGCGCACAACTGTTTCCTGCTAAAACCTTCCTTTACCAGCAGCAGCCATGCACAATTATGTAGGCCACTGTAAACAAGGTTTTTTGGTTTTGCTGTGGGATGCAGTCAAATTCACACTGAAATGTCTCATAATTAATAACATTAATGGATTATTTGTAAGAATTTAACATTTTTAGGACCGTTAATATACACAAGTATGTTTAAAAAAATAATAATAATTCACCACGATCCTTTATTACAATTAAATCGATTCCTTCTGAGCTATTAGCCTTCTTTATAATGAGGCTGAAACCCAATGAGCAGGAACAAGAAATTATTGAAGCTCAGTGATGAGACACAAAAGACAAATTCAAATTCTTCCCATCAGACCAACACTTACGATTACATTACGCTATTCCAGTGTAGCTTGTGTCTCTGGAAAAGTGTAAAATAAAAGATATAAATAAAAAAATATATACAATATACAAAACAATATTTTATTACCATATCGTACATCTATATACAGTGTGTGTGTGAGAATACACACACTGGATACACCTGGTAAATCAGAGCAAAGGTGGCTGTGAAAATAAATGTGCATTGTTTATCCTTTTGATCTTTCACTCAAAAGATTCACAAAATTCTAACCTAAATGGGGAGAAAAACTCATAATGAAATAAATGCTTTTCTCCAATTATTAGCACCCAATTATTGCTATGTCCTTTTTCCAAGACAAGCTTTCTCCTGTAATGCCTGAAGAGTTTGGAGAACACCTGATAAGAGAAAAGAGAGCATTCCTTCATCCAGAATCACTCCAGACCCTCTAGTTCACCTCACTCAGGGTTCAGGTCAGAGGACAGCCATGGCAGTGACTAATTCTTGTTTATTTTGTTTATGTTTGTTTTGGATTATTGTCCCAATGGAAGACCCAACCATGGCCCATTATAAAATTTCTAACAGACTCAATTAATTATTTATTTTTTATCTGTTGATATTTGAAAGAATCCATGATGCCATGTGTCTAAACAAGATGTCCAGGACCTCCAGCAGAAATATAGACCCACATCAAAACATCAAAAACAAAGCAGCATACTTTATTGTACACTTATAGTATTTTTTATCCCTGTGTTCACCAAACCCATCTTGAGTGATTGCTGCTAAAACCTTTTTTTTTGTTTCATCTGATCATAGAAGCCAGTCCCATTTGTAGTTCCAGTCCTGTCTGACAACTGAACATGCTGGAGGTTTTGGAGGAGAATTTTTCTTAAACCCTCCCAAACAACATGTGCACGTATGGGCTGTTTGACTATTTTCTTTAAAGGTTTTCTGACCCTGAGCTGTGGTCCTTGAAGAGTCTTAAGCCACTCAAACTCTACTCCTCGCCGTGTATTAGGAGGATAGAGACACACATCATCTTGGATATTTTCATACTCATAATCACCCTGGATTGCTCAAAATTCTAAATATGAATGGGAATATACATCAGAGATATTTTACAAAATTCTAGGGGTGCCAATAATTGTGGCCAACAAGTATTGGAGAAAAACATTTATTTCACAATGAGATTTCCTCCCCATTTCAATTGTTTTACTTCAATGATAGGTTAAAATGTTGTAACTTTTTTGAACGAAAGATCAAAAGGATAAACAATGCAGATTTATTTTCACACCAATTTTGCTCAGATTTACCAAGGGTGCCAATAATAGCGGAGGGCACTGTATATACATATGCGTATGACTTTTTCTCTATATAAAGTTATATCAAATATAATATGCACATCTTTGCTTTCTCTTTCCTTAATCTGTCCTTATCTAAACAATGCCTGAAGCTTTGTATTATGAGCACTTGTGTTTATTTACTTCTTTTTTTATGGTGAATGACTTCAAGTCGATTTGGATAAAAGCATCGGCTAAATGAATTAATGTAAATGTGATATATCAACTCTATGCTTTATATTTTAAGCTTCATGATCGATCATGTAAGATTCCATTTGATGCTAATCTTTTTTAGCTATTATTAAGGTTGCTCAAAAATGGAGCAGATTATTTCACCAAGAGTGCTCAGACAGGTTGATCTTGTCTCCTCAAATCACAGATTGCCATTTTTTAGGGTTTTTTTGTTCTGGTCAAGTGTACCAGAGAGGCAAATTTATGCAATTAGGTCAGAGCAATAGCCAGTGCAAGGGGCACTTATTAGTCGACGCTGATTCGCAATGAAAGTGATATTTCACGCAAGTGAAATAAAGAGAAGCAAACAAATAAGTTCATAGGACGCAATCTTCTAAACAACACAACGAGATCGCAAATAAATAAGCGACAAAGACAGCGAGATGTGCACCACACATGATAAGAATCAAATTACGCTCCAATATGCCGGGGCTGCCCGACGCTGGCCTTTTTTTAATTTGAAAATATGCAGACAGATTGTGTCCCGACTGCCAGGACATGATTATATTTTAAGTGTGTAATATTCTAGAGGGCCCCCTCCGCCCTGTCTGTCTGTCTCTCTATTCCTGTTTCTGTCTCTCTCCCTCTCTCTCTTGCATCTCGCTCTCTGTTTCTGTGTCTCTCAGCCCCTCTGGCTGCTCTCACCTCTCCCCTGCCCCACTGGCACACACACAGCTTCCTTGGCTCCCGACATCTTCGCCCACTGCGCTACATATTGGAAGGCGCACAATACCCCAAATCCCTTCTTGCAGCTACAATGCAGCCAGTGTCCATCCTCTCTTCTCCTCTGCTCTGCTCCCTCACAGTAACTGGTGCGCACAGAGGTGGGAGGCCGGGGGGAGAAACAATGAAAGGCCCATAGGAGCGAGTGGACAGCTCGAAGCCACACAAAGCCCAGCGCATGGCAAACAAAGGTTGTGTGGTTCATCATTCAGTCCAGTGCCACTCTGGCAGCTGCCTCTGCCACGCTCATGCTGACAAACGTCCAGAAAAACAGATGGTTTGTGCATTCATGACCAGTTTAGCGAAAGCCCAAGAGTCAAGACTATTCAGGGGAGTTTTTTTGTCAGCCATTGGATAATAAAGCTTTTCAGTCTAGTAGAAAATTAGAATTGCATTTGAAAATTGTCCTTTAATTATTGAGGTCACCCCAGCTCTTTGGAAGAGGAAGGTTCTAGATTTTTCTGTGTGCACGACTGATCTGAAAAAATGGGCTGCTTCATTTCACTTTTTCAGCCCCACCAATACATTTACATATATTTTTTTAGTCTCTTTGAGAGGGAGATTTGCAACTGCATGAGTAAACTGAGAAAAAGCAAAGCAGAGATGATAGCTGGTTTGAGAATAAAGGTTTTACCAGCCAATAACAAAAGCATGCTTCACAAGAAGTCACTCAATCAATCAAAACCTGTTTAGATATTAACACTGTAACTGTATTTATGTTGAATTGGGACTTTATCTGAGACTTTATCTTACACATATACTTCAGCATCCATCCAGTGGCTGAATTTTAATAGCAGAGATTTGAAACATTTAACAAAACATTTAATAAATATTCCAAACTCACAGACCACAAGACCACAACAACAAAAACAAATTACAAAATACAGATAAAATTTTTTTATAAATAAATTAAAAAATTTTGGTTTGCAAAAAACGTGTTTCTTAATAACAAAAAAAAAATTATAATAATATTTTGGCAGAAAACGTTCAAGGAATACTGCAGTGTTAAAAGTTTAATCGAAATTATACAACAAGAAAAATAAAACTTAAACTCTAATTTAACTCATGTTTTCTTTAAAAAAAAAAGTAAAATAAATTAAAAATTAAATAAATGTTAACAATTTAATAAATCCAAATTAAATATTATGTAAACAAAACTTTTATTTTGAATGTGATTAATCAATTGACAGCTAAAAAAAAAAAAAAAAAAAAAAATATATATATATATATATATATATATATATATATACTGTATATATATATATATACTTGTTACACTATATATGTCACACTTGTTTATATTAATACTGCGTCATTGCACAACTATATCCTGTTCATATTTGGCCGCCTCAACCAGCGTAATATAGAATACAGAGACTCTGCTATAAAGGTGGTCCTTCGAGCTGGATTGAGAGCAGTATTGAATCAATATGGACAAAGCACAAGGTGATGCATCTGAGACATCGTCCCGACCTCGACACAAGACAAACCTGTGTACCCATCTGGATGATTATGATGTTGGCTACCAACCTGCAGGTGACCCTCCTCCAAAAGCTTCCTCTCACTGTCCTAGTCAGCCCCGAAGCAGCTCGAGAAAAACATCTTACAGCTGTGTCAGCTCTCACTCCAGGATGAGGAGGTGTTCCATTACTTCTGCGGGTGTCCCACCAGAGATCTCTAACACCCAGACTGCTTTGTTGTAGAACCAATAAGGAGTAGTGGTTTGAGTAGAAGACGACACACTGATCAATCTGGAATATCAACTGCTTAAGTAGAGGAATTCTCCAGATGGGCACCGACAAGACGTACAAACTTCCTGATTTTGCAGAATGCCTCCAGATCAGTCTCAAGTAAAAACTGATCTCCAGCAGAGCTGCGGCCATGTTCCAGAGTGAGACTCCAAAGGTAGAGTTCGAGCACCTCATCCCAGAGAGCATTCAAGGTCAGTTCTCCTGTTACGTGAGAGTGTAGCTAAGACTCCTGATCCGACACCCCTTAAATCCAGCTTCAAGCCCAAGCCATACTGTCCCCATTGTGACAACAGGGATCACTACCTCAACTCATGCAAGACCTTCAAGAAGTTGACAACTGCCCAGATTGTAGCTTGGATTAGAGATGGTAAACGCTGCTGGAGATGTGGACGCTTCCATGCTGTAGGGTCTTGCAGCCTAAAACGGCCATGTAAGACATGTAAAGAGCTACATCTTACAGTTCTTCATGATTCCATCAGTGACACCACCACAGCTGTCCTTACTGTTAGCCTCCCATCAAACCCAAAGAGTGCCTTCACTGCGACCCAATGAGCCCCAAGCAGCCTTCACGGTGTTATCAGCAGTGCCATCATACCACTGCTCAGCCCTTTGATGATCTGATTCGGCATGTTAAACGACTTTGTTTGGTTGGATACAATGAAAGGATGGTCACTAGGTCCAAGCAAGACAAAGACGCACTCGCCATGCTCCAGAACGCCACCACAAGAGTGAATGTAGATGGTGTTCAACGATATGCCACACCCTTGCTCTGACGAATGCCCATGACCATACTCCATGACCTCCAACACCACATTCAAGAACATCACAATGACCAAATCAGTTTGGTTAACATTGTTGAGAATTCCTTCTATGTTGATAACTGCCTGTACAGCACTTCAAACTCTGATGATGCTAAGGAGGTGGTTGATGGACTTTGTCAACTGTCTGAGGGAGGCTTTGACATAAGACAGTGGGCCTGAAACGTACCCTCTTGTCATTGAACACCTTCCCGCAGAAGCCTGATCTGCTAACAGCGAACTGTGGTTGACCAAAGGCAGTACAGAACTACAAGAACCCACTCTAGGCCTATGGTGGGATTGGTGACACTCTGGGTTATAATCTGCGCTCATCTAAGGCCCCAGAGCCAACCATGAGAAATATGTACAGTACTAGACTTTGGCCAGCCAGTATGACCCGTTGGGGTATATTATTCCGTTTAATACCCAGGCTAAGGTTCTCATCCAGGATCTCTGGAAACAGAATTTGAGTTGGGATGATCCGATAACACCTCTACAGCTAAGAGAGAAGTGGCTAACCTGGAAAAGAGAGATTTCTAATCTCCTTCAGCTGCATTTCTTTTGACCCTATGCACCAGCCTGTGAACACCCTAATGCCATCTAAGAATTCCACATCTTCTGCGACACGTTAGTAAGAGCAAATGACTCAGTCGCCTATTTGCGTACTACGGATGATCAAGGCCACATCCATGTCACCTTTGTTTTGGCCAGATCCAGAGTGGCTCCAATGAAATGCTTCTCCATGCCTTGCTTGGAGCTGAGTGCAGCCCTGACAGGTGCTCAAATAGCCAAAGTGATCAAGACTGAACTGTCTCTTAACACCCATACAGTCAACTACCATGCTGCATTGGCTATCATCTGAGTCCTGTCACTACAAGGTATTTGTAGGGACGCGTGTGGCAGAAATCCAGACAGTTACAGATGCAGCTGAATGGCGGTACATCGATTCAGCTAACAATCCTGCTGACCACATCACGAGAGGTCTGAAACTGACACAATTAGCAAGTCCTCACCAGTGGAGTTCAGGACTTCCTCCTTCAACCTTCGGTCCAGTGGCCATCTACATCTGTCATTGAGGCAGAACCAGACCTCAGTGAGTTAAGGAAAACTGCATTTGTCGGCACTGTCACAGTTTCTGATCATTCACTTCTGGACCCCAGTGATTTTCACACATGGCTAGAGCTGGTTTAGGCCACTGTCAGGGCGGCTGCCGCAGACAGTGACTCTTCTCTGCAAGCTGATGATTATGCTAAAGCAGGGAAACATATTCTGGCTCAAGCTTAACAGGACTCATTCCCACTAGAGGTTCAAGCTTTGAAAAATGGATAGTCGATTCCAGCTAAAAATCGTTTGGCATCCATTGCTCCAGAGTATGATTTGGACACAGGTCTAATCAGAGTAGGGAGACGATTACATCAAGAAAGTGGCCTCGATCTGGATGTTATCCACCCTATTGTGTTAGATCCTGGTCATTCTACAACTAAGCTGTTGATCAAAGAGACAGACTGACAACTTTTACACTCTGGTTGTGAACGTGTGTTAGCAGAATTGCGCCGCCAGTATTGGATATTTAAACATCAGCACAAGCGTCAAAATGATCAATTCTGGCGTGCCAAGCCTGAAGTCATCTGAATGGCTAATCTTCCATCCTGCAGGCTGCAACTTCACCAACCGCTGTTTTATTCTGCTTGATTAGATTGTTTCGGCCCTTTTTTAGTTAAAGTTGGTTGTCGCCACAAAAAGAGATGGGGCATCCATTATAAGTGCATGACAACTCGAAGTGAGCACCTTGATCTGCTTGAGCACGTTGACACTGATGCATTCCTGCTCTCCCTTCATTGCTTTATAGCGCATCGAGGTAAGCCAATGGAATTGCTCTGCAACAACGGCACCAACTTTGTAGGAGGAGATCGCGAACTTTGTGACACTTTCAATGCTCCACAGAAGGTCAGATTCCGATACATCCCATCTAATGCTCCTCATTTCGGAGCAACCTGGGAGCATGAAATCAAATCTGTTAAGACAGCATTATGTTTTGTCCTGTGAGAGCAATCAGTGCCAGAGCCAGTGCTACAGACTTTGGTAGTGAAGGTTGAACGTATTTTAAACGCCAAGTAGGGTTGGGCGATGTTGACCAATTTGGCATTGTACGATGTCTAATGTGAAACATTGTGATGGACGATGATATCGTTGTATGTGGCGTTTGGGGGGGAGTATGGGGGTGTTAAGTTGTAACTAAAACACAAAGCCCCGCCCCACGACTGACAAAAATAACAGTGTTTGCTGCCGCAGAAATGATTTACCGCACTCGCCAGCATCAGTGGTCCGCTCGCTTATTAATGGCATAAATTTGCCGCCATAGATTAAGTGTATTTTTCGCGAGCTTGGTGCTACTGCTGCGGCGGGGCGGAGGATTGCGATGCCGACTCAGCATCGTGATGTCTATCGGCCATCGGCGATGGACGATGGTATCGTCTATTGACCCAACCCTAATGCCAAGCCACTCAGCTATGTATCCTCCGATGTCGCAGATTTGGACCCAATTACTCCAAACCTACTCCTTATGTGCCGTCATGATGCCTCCCTACCTCAAGTCTTATTTGATGGTACTAGCCTGCTCGGAAGATACAGATGGAGACACAGCCAGGTGTTAGGTGTTAATAATTTCTGCCTTCATCCGAGATTACCTCCCAAGCTTACAGAATCGACAAAAATGCACAAAAGATGGGAAAGAACTGACGGTAAGCCAAGTGGTTCTCATTGTTGATCCACAACTTCCTGGTGCTTTCTGGCCTGTCAGCACAGTGATGGAGACGTTGGCTCGACCTGACGGAAGAATTCCCATTGCTCGTGTCAAAGTTCAGGAAAAATCCTACACTCGGCCAATTATACGTTTGATTCCACTTTCTCAATTTGTGGATGAGCCTAAGACACTGTAGACAGACTTTCTTGGTGGTTAAAAATTATCCTATCAGATATTTGGGAGCGGCTGTGTACGAAAGCCTGTCCCAGGAACTAAAGTTGTTGTCCATATGGACTGATTTAGTGTGACACAGAAAGACCTTTCTGTAAAGGCTCATCTCTGCACGTCTGTCTATGTTCTGTATAATGCGTTTTATGCCTTGATGTAACTACATTTGCATGTGTATGTTCATCTAGTATGCTGTGTTATTGATCCCCACGATTGTTTTCGGTTCCAATATTCAAGTTTTGTGGGTTGTAGCGGCTGTAATTTCCCGCTAGAGAAACACGCTAATTAACATTAGCATCGCCGGGATTATTATACTGCATCACACTTGTTTATATTAACAATGATTGTTTGATTGTTTGTTTAAGCAGTGTTTATTTGCATATGTTTGATTTAATGTGAATGTGTGAATGGTTCTCAGAATGTGGTTATGATTATATTTCTTTATTGTTCCTTTAGACCATTAATAAAGATATCACTGCCAAAGAATAATTAGTGCAGGTGACAAGCCAAAGATTTCTTAATAAATGCATCTTTGTGAAGAATCTCCTCTCCAATCTCTGATTCTCTTACTGGAATCCTGTCCATATTTGGCCATCTCAACCAGCGTAATATAGAATAGTGCGACTCTGATATATATATATATATATATATATATATAAACCTAAACTAACTAACTAAATTAATAAATACAATTTAAAATAAATTAACTCCGTCTGGAATGAGGCTGGTTTTGGAAGGAGCAGAGGTGTAAAACTTGTTTTATTAATTTTATTATAGCATTTACATGAATTCCACTGTTAAAGTTAATATTATTTGAGCTGTAATGCTGTTTAATCATCATTTTTAAAGCTGTTATGGTTATAAGGTTTATATATTTTGTTGTCATTAACAAAGCTGTAAAATTCCATATACTGTAACTTTGCACAGAAAAGATTATTAATCAATTCTCTCACACAAAAATCATTTTAGCATACATATTGCCTGCATCTTATACTATTGAAACAGTGAGTACAGTACTTTAACCCTGTAACCCAGAAGTAAAAAATAAGTCATGTTTTAGTCAAGATTAAGCCAAAATTGCTGATTACTTAACTTGTACAGAATCATGAAAAACCTTTCCTGAGCCTCCAGAGAAATTGTATATACTTTTCTTTACAAAACATGACATGCTGACCTAATATCCGATCAACATCAATGTTTGGTTTATGTAAGGCAAGTGCCAGCACTGTTATAATCTGGCATGGTTTTGTCACAGTCTCCAAGTGGGATGCTTCCACATCTGCAGCATAATCGATAACAGATGAGTGAGTCTCAGGTCCTGAATCTTTCATCAGCATGCCTCTCTCCGCAGCAGATGGCAGTGCCACCAAGCCCCAGCCTGCATCCGACAGCACCAGGTCCTGCCCTGCGGTGCCCGTCGAGAGCCTCGTCCTACAGAGCGGGCGCTGCACATGCCACCCTAACCGTACCTACAGGCACCTTCAGCATCCTCCTGGAACACCGTCAGCATCAGGACCCCGAGCCGAGCTGAAGGGAGATTAAAGCCATTGTCGGTGCTCAGCTCTGAGGCACTGACCATTAAAGGCAATGAGGCGTGGCATTGGGCTCCATTTCCTGGTTTGGCAATGTATTTGGGTATCGGGTTGATGCGCAGGATCACATACATTTGCCTGGTGATGAATAAATCAGAGCGGCGTGAAAATGGCTTTGTGCAAACTTGGTGACAAAAGAACGTGCCTGTGTTTCTTAGTCTAAATTAAAGATGAATATGACAGCTACATGTCAACATTCCTGCTCCAAAAGCATCTGGATGTTTAATATTAGATTCTTGCTGAAGTCTGAAGTTTTAATGGCAGTTTAAATATGTACATTATATACAAATTAAGATTTTATTCCTGTCACGTCCTACAATTGTTACTTGCTTAGATATAAATTTGAATGTAAAACAGCCCCTGAAAAATACTATTTACTATCGTAAAAAAGCTTTGATACTTGTGCACACATTATTAAATATGTAATATATAAAAGGAAACTGGATTAAACCTCTATTAAAATAATAATAATACATTTAAAAACTCTTTGAAGCCTAATTTTGTCAAAAAGTAAAAAATTCATCTGTAAACTGCAGGAAACATGCAAATAGTATATGATGTAACTGGTTTAGATCATCTTAATAATAATTTGAAAACTTCATCACAGCTTTCTAGACCTTTCTACCCAAATTAACATAATTACTGTATTATTTGCATAATCACAGCGCTTATTTGTCCATGTTATTTATCATTAACAGATAAACAGCAGACAAAACAACATGCTACATGCTGAAATTTCTGTGAATATGGATAACAAAAACAACGAAAATATGAATTTGTAATTTGGATTGCATTATGATTACTTTATTGTATGACTACTCTTTCAGCCAAACTAATACAGGCTCTGGCCTCTTTCTCTGTAACAGAAAAACAAGTCCCGGCTTCCTCTATAACAGCGCCCTCCTCTGACTACAACCAGAAATACACACAAAACCATTCACACGATACACCTTTAAAAGTGTATTATGTCCTGTGCATGATCAGATTAATGCGAGAAATTGAAAAACTGAATATATCTTGACAAAGGGAGTAAACAAAATCTTTTGGAGCAATAAATAAGGGTGGTATTCCATCACCCTGCTTTCAAAGGAGATTAAGTTGTTGTTCGAAATCTCTTTACAAGATTACACGCAAATGAAAGACATTGGCAAGAATTTAATACATCTATCTGAAAGTATTTTCTGTGACCTGAAATTCAAAAACATAAATATGTACTACTTTCAGAGCCAATGCTTCTTTTCTGTTGTACACAGATATAGTATTTGATAAATATGATCAAAATGACCTGGAGTGGATCTGGGAGGTACATGTTCGCAGCGTGTCATCACAGCTGAAGAGGGGTTGTGCGAAATGATCAACTGCTTGAGTTCATTTGAGCCAGTCTATTTTACAAGAAAAAAACATCATGCTGCTACGGCATCTCTTGCAGCGGTGGGCGTCAAGTAACCTCAGCGTCAAAAATTAACACTAGCCTCTGAGCCACATCTCAGCATCATTACAGAGTAGAAAAAATCTGTTTGGAGTGGCCAATACCCAACTCCACCTTCTTTACTAAGTGTATTCAGTACTGAAAAGCTTTATAAATACCTTTAAAGGGTTAGTTCACCCTCATGTCGTTCCAAACCCAAAAGACGTCAATCTTCAGAACACAAATTAAGATATTTCTGATGAAATCAGAGAGCTGTCCCTCCATAGATAGCAACACAAAAATGAATGTTCCCAGATGTTTTATCTGACTTTTTTGCGCAAAGAAAACAAAAATAACATAATTTACTCAACTATTCTTCTCCTCCGAGTTACATTTTCCACCAACTTCACAACGCATACGCACACTTTCTCCCAAGCGTAAACAACACTTATAACATTCATGCTCGCGCTTTCCCCCCAAACGTAAACAAGGCTGAGTAAATTATGTTTTTATTTGCACAAATTAAAGTATTCTCGTAGCGTCACAAAACTCAGGTAGAGCCACTGATGTCCCATGGACTGTTTTACAGATGTATTTACTAACATTGCATTTCTGGACCTGGTTATGTTTCAATTGAGTTGCTGTCTATGAAGGATCAGCTAGCTCTCCGATTTCATCAAAAATATTAATTTGTGTTCAGAAGATGAACAAAGGTCTTATGGGTTGGAAACGACACGAGGGGGAGAAATTAAAGATAGAATTTTGATTTTGGGGTAAAATAACCCCTTAAAGGAATCACTCACCCAAAAAAAATAATAAAAAAATGCTGAAAATGTATTCACCTTCAGGGCATTCAAAACGTAGATATGTTTATTTCCTCATCAGAGAAGATTTGGAGAAATTTACATTACATCTCTTGCTCACTGCAGTAAATGGGTGCCATCAGAATGAAAGTCCTAACAGCTGATAAAAACACTGAAATTTGTTTGATACGTGCATATTTCTCCCCTGATCAGAAAAGACTTGAGAAAGCATTATTATGGATAAAAGACTAGAGGTATTTTAGCTGGAAGCAATGGTTTAGGTTAAAATAGTGACAGTAAAGTTTTTGTTTATTACAAACAAGCATATTTAG
>JAUMHR010000038.1:2060178-2071387 GCA_032361145.1 Enteromius fasciolatus
AGCTCGTGTCTCATTGGTTCCCATTTTTTTGGGAAACAGAAATACTCTAAAATGGCAGCTTGGCCAGACTAACTTTGCTCACTTTTTCAACATCGCAAAAAAATCTGTCATCACATCCGTGATTGTGCGGGGGATGAGATGCATTTGCGGAGTGTCGGAAAATAAAGCATTCGGCCTGTGCTCAAATAATTTGTGAAAAGGTCCAGTTTAATTTGGAATGCGCGCATCTGTTCCACAAGGTCAATGACAGTTTTGTCTCTGCCCTGTAGTCCCAAATTGAGATCATTCAGGTGTTTGAATATGTCGCTCAGAAAGCAGGCATCGGCCATGAAGTTTTCGTCCAGTATGTGACTCAAGTGCGTTTCTGCCTTTTTTTGCTTACTGCCGCGGAGGAAAGTTATGATCTCTTCTCTGAGACCGCAGAAACGCTCCAGTGCTTTGCCTTTGGACAGCCACCTCATTTCATTATGCAAAAGAAGGTTGTTGTGCTCAGCAGACATTTCTGACAGCAGCATGCAGAATGGAGTTGGAGGCTTGATGTGAAGGGAATAAAAGGAATTATAGCCATAAGTTTTGCACACAACACCGCCTGATGCACAATGCAGTGTAAGGTGATCAACTGAGATGCAGCGGACCAACATGCTGCCAAACCATTCACTTTCCCTGTCATGGACGGAACCCCATCTGTCACAAGCATGCACACATTTTATATCCAGACCACTGTCTTTAAAAAAGGCGGAGATTTTGCCAAAGATTAAATCGTCAGTTGTGTGTCCTTCTAACGGCAGTAGGCCGAGCAGCTCCTCTCGGAAGCATTTGCCATAAAAAAAACGGACATATATGTACAACTAAGCAGTATCAGTTTTGTCTGTGGACTCATCTACTAGTATAGACATACAGGGTGGGCCATTTATATGGATACACCTTAATAAAATGGGAATGGTTGGTGATATTAACTTCCTGTTTGTGGAACATTAGTATATGTGAGGGGGGAAACTTTTCAAGATGGGTGGTGACCATGGTGGCCCTTTTGAAGTCGGCTATGTTTGAAGTTTTTTAATTTTTTCAATAGGATAAGGGTCATATGACACATCAAACTTATTGGGAATATCACCAAAAAAACAATGGTGTGCTTGGTTTTAACGTAACTTTATTCTTTCATGAGTAATTTACAAGTTTCTCACCACTTATAAAATGTGTTCAATATCACCAACCATTCCACAGAGCACATAGGGACTCAAGCCACCTGGGGAACATGGCTGGAAACAAATTAACACAATAAACAGATGAAGGAAAGAAAACATCAAATAAGGGCAAACACAGACACGTAGGGAAAATCATAACAGAACAAACAGAATAAGTAACATTATGCCCCCCCCTCTGGAGGGCAAGCCCTCGTGCCATAACAAAACACCAAAAACCACAACAATAACAACAGGGGAGGGGCCCTGGAGGCTGGAATGGGGAGCAGAGTCACGGACTGCCTCCAGGGTGGATCAGGAGTCACTGGAGGCCATGACAGATCAGGAGATACTGGAGTCCACGGTGGATCAGGAGTCACTGGAGGCCATGACAGATCAGGAGATACTGGAGTCCACGGTGGATCAGGAGTCACTGGAGGCCATGACAGATCAGGAGATACTGGAGTCCGCGGTGGATCAGGAGACACTGGAGGCCATGGCCAAGCATCCAACCCACCCACCCACCCTAACCACGACCATAGCTATATAGCCCCCCCAAAATTTTCTTGGGGGAGTTCCCAGCCCGTACGGGCCATGGCTCGTGTGGGTGCTCAGGGGCAGTGAGGTCTGGTGTGCTCTTGGGAAGAGCTACCTCAAAACGGGACTCTGAAACGACTCTCCTGGCCGTGACTGCGAAACAGAATTTGTGCAGGAACTGTTTCTGCTAGCCATCCGTGTCGGCATACCAGTCGAGATACTAATCAAGGATACTAATCAAGGATACTGATCAAGGATTTATGTCCTTGCTAATGGCTGATCTCTGCAGACAGCTGTGCTGCAAATTTCGATGGGTACCTCATACCTCGGGTGGATGAATTGCTGGACAGACCCAAGCTGAGAGAAACTTTGCTGCAGTGGAAAAGGAGGCCTTGGGAGTTTGGGAGTGTGACGAGCGTCCCGAGGAGTCATCAGTATCGCCCTAGAAACGGACGAGGAACACCTGCCCTGCCTCATCACCGGCCGATCGGTCACACCTGAAGCCATAAGCCACATGGGAAGCGACAGAGAGTGAGAACCTTCTTTATGAGAGCACACACTAATGCTTCCTCTCCTTTTGTCCCCAGACAGCAGCCCGTGACCAGTTGGCCTTCACCCCACAGAAGGACTTTATTCATCAGCACAAAGGGAAACCACAGAGCACAGAGAGCACTGGAGCACAACTTACCTTCTCACCTCTCACCTTCATGTAAATAAAATCCACCCTCCAGGGCTTTCACTGAATATCCTTTTTGTGTGATTCTTTCACCTGCGACAATATACTGTATACACACACACACACACATATAGTATTTAAATTAAATGCAATGTATAAATTTATATATTAATATAATTTCATAACAACACATACAAAATAAGAAATCATATTAGAATACTTTAAATATAATTGAATAATTACTATATATAATAATATAATATTTACAATACAGCAGATTATGTCAAGCATTATTTTTCTATTTTACAATTAACTTTACATCTTTGTTGCATATACTGTATATATTACTGAAATATTTAGACTTAATAATAAAGACAAAACTGACCCCCACAAAAAAATAATACACATGCCAAATGCATAAGTAGGACCCAAAAATAACCACCACAAAAAGAGGGTCAACTGCCCCTTTAGGGCACCATGTTTACCTGAACTGGGACCAGGTTCAGATCTGTGGGTGATCATGGAAACTGCCATGAGCACATTGCAGAAACAGAACCACACCAGACTGAGGATGTCAACCAGAAAACAGCAATGAAATTAACTTCTGGTGGCTGAGACTGCTCACAAATCTTTTGGCACGAGCCAATTCGGAGTAGGTTTTTAATAGGCAATGAATGTTGAAAATAAAAATGGAATCAATAGTAAAACAGTGTGTGCCATTTACATTAACTTTGCCAAGATTTACATGAAAACCAACCCGCATGTCACAGTTTTTTAAACTGTAAGTGCACAGGATTCATAAATAAAAATGAATAATCCCCTAACACAAATTATTACGCTTCAGTGCATAATTTATATGTTTTTTTATGTGCTATGGACATGAATGATGCCTCAAATCATATAAGACTTTCAGGATGAATATATAAAATAGACTTAAAGAGTGATTCAAAACACATCTACGAACCAGAGACTTTGGTTCGGACTCTTTTAGACCAAGCAAAACTAATTTTCCAGCAAATCTAAAAATCTAGTTAAAAAATAATAACAAGTGACGATTTGAGGAGCAAACCTGCTAGTAATGAAAGCAGGCCGGCACAAGCACTCAAGATCCTTCACACCAGAGAGCGTGACAGCCTTGCTCAGAGGAGCTGAGTTACTTAGGAGAAGCTTTTCCATATATTTGCTCTGGAATGGACTCATGGTGCACACATACAGTCTAAGCCTCTCTCGTCTCTCTCACCCCTCTGCATCAATCTGTTCCCAAGCTGTTCCCACATTTTGGTGAATTTCCCAGGCTAATTCCTTGGCAGAGACAGAGCAGAAAGGCTGATTACTTCAGTGTGAACCCCACAAGCCTTTCCAAGCCTCTGAAATTCATGCGTTCAGTGGACGAGCGTCTCTTCTTTGTCTGCTTTAGGAAGCCTGTGGAATGTGCGGGGCACAGATTTTGATTTTCCAAATATAATTACAAGCCACCGAACAATCTGTGTTTCTTTTCATTGGATGTAATTATTTACATTCCCGCTGAACCTAACGTTTTACAAAAACCCAGCAAAATATGGGATTTTAAATGTAAATTATACTTGTTAACTTCAATATACAGTATGCATGCATGCACAGGTCAAATTGGTTCTAACAGACTTTACTGACACAGTGGTATACAAGCAACAATTTGGTGTGCGACTTTCATTCAGACATAGTCCATGCATTACATGAGCAAAAAAATGATTAAAATTATTAATAGTAATCAACTGTGTTGGCCTTGTGTTAACCTGCTTTATGTAGAATAAAACATGTTTTATTATGAGAGTTCATCTCAGGAAAGCATGATTTTAAATACGTGTGACCCTGGACCACAAAACCAGTCATACGTGTCCATTATTCGAAATTGAGATGTATACATCAAATCATATTTTATAGTATAGGACAATATTTGTCTGAGATACTAGTACTTGTATGTCTCCAAATGGAGTCCTAATTACTAACCAAATTTTGTTACTAAACAAAATTAATATAATATTAATTCTTTAAAACTAAAATTAAATAAAAAAAATGAATACAAATATTTTTCACATTCATAAAGAAAGTACAACCAACAATTAATCCAAAACTCACTTATTCTAAATCTATTCTCCAACTCCACTGTCAATTTATTCCTTTTTTTAAATAAATTACAGTTCCGGGGCTGTGTGCAGATATTACTAGGCCGCAGGACAGCTGTGTCCCATTAAAATATGTGATGGTTGCTGATTTCCTACAGCACATGGTCATCAGGCCAAATCTACAGCCAGTAATTAGGGAGCTGAAATGTTTAATTGTGCCTTAATTTTGATAAAATTTATCTGTCACCCATCCTATAATCAGCTATTATGCTCACAAATCAATGTCAGTAGATTTCAGCAGGGAGGCATTCACTATTCTGACAGACATGTCTGCATGTCACATCACGGTCTGTCTCAGATGGACTCCTCCTCTTCATGACCTGCTACTGTATATCCTGATCCTGTGCTATCACTTATCACTCATCAACCTTAAGCAATGCAGGCGGCTTCTTTAAACTTTCAAATTAAACTGCATTAAATGTAAAACATGTAACTTTTGCATTTGTTTTTGTATGTTTATCTGGTTTAATTCAACCTTTTTTCCAATTTGGCAAGAAAATCTGCAAAGATCTAAGCAAAACTTTTACAAAATAAATTAAATGAACAAGGTTATTTATGTTACTATGAATATATACATGTTTGGAAACTTCTGGAAAGTTCTGTCTGCCACTTGATGGAGTCTGTGGCTCTTTTTATTTCTCTTGTATGTATATTTTTCTTTTGACAGTACACAAAGGCTGAAAATGATTGCATTTAAATAATACAATTATTGCACTTCATTGCAAACTTGTACTCTTTGTGTATTCTAACCACAAGGTTAACACTTTGTGAATTGTTTCAGATGTTAATTAATTAATGACTAAAATCTGCTGCTAAAAGACAGCACCTCTTGAAGTGATGTCACCAACACCCAATCAGAGCAACTAACTGAATTACCCTCCACACATGCTACAGCACAGGAAGTTCTTGTTTCTGAGAGACAGACTCTGTCCATCCTCTGTCAGCTCGACATTATGGACAAATGGACAGATGGACGGAGGAGGCAGAGGAGTGGGAGAAGGTCACTAGGAGAAAAACAAAGCTTTTCATGCCGCATGATGGAGTGTGATATTTCTAAGCAAAAACCACAGCTCTGCCAAGAGCGTCCCAGCCAAGCTCTGCCGAGCTTGTAGCAGTTATCAATGACAGCATGCTTGAGGGGGCATCCGAAACCCAGCGGAGAAATGGAAGAACATTTAATGCCTTCAACTTTGGTTTAGAAAGAAGATAGCAGCATTCACGGATCTTTGAATCTGGGGAAATCAAACGGAAAATATTTCACCGAAATGCACACCAAGTAAAATGTGTTTGCTCAATGCTCATTTTTTCTGTGTTCAACAACTTGTTAACCAAGCCAATGAGCGTGGAAATTCAGTTCTTCTGACTGAGACGAACCTATATCTTTCGTTTGTTAATGTTACATTCGAGAAAAATGAAAACATTTCCTCTCCGTTGCTTTATAACAATTGGCATTTTCCTAAACACCACATACAAGCCTCTACATTTATTTTCTAAAACTAGATTCTTCTAAAACTAAGGCAGACAGAAAAATATAAAATATAAATATAGAGACTATTTCAACTAACATTTTAAGTATTTGTCTATTATAAATTATTTACTACATTTTTTACATATTCAGGTTTCAAGCTTCTTTGTTTTAGATGCTTGTAGTAAATTTTAGATAAATATTAAATATTATACAATATTTGTAATGAAGGGACCGAAGGTCAAGTGGGGATCCAAGTGCAAGAGCTTTATTCCAAAACAGGGCCGTGCAGAGACGTTTAACGGGACGGGTGCTCAAATTTTAAAAAGAGGGCAATTAATGCATTAATTAGCAGCACTTTACAATTTTAACGTGACATGTATTTAACGCAAAACAAATTAAGGGCAATATCATCAAGTCAGTCCCCTACACACCTCTCTCCATGATGGTAACTGTACACTTTTATATAAAAGGGCTGCAAATGAACCAAAACCCACCCAATCTTACTTGAACATAAACACACATAACATTACTACAAAAACGCAACTGTCTTGCTTAAATTACACAAAAATAAGTAAACTCTTAAGAACCGGGCGCAGAAGTCCGTACCTGGTTCATAACAAGCGCGCTCTGCCCTCACGGCCGAGCATTGGTTAATGGCAGTCATGTGACTGATGCAAGCCAGATCCTTTTATTTAGCAAAATTGAGATTAATAGTTACATTTTATTGTTATGGGGCAAAGACAGGGCTCCATACACACATACACATTGAAAAAAAAAACAAGAAAACCCAAGAAAAGGGCACTTGAGGCATCCAGGAGGAAAGGGGCGGGTGCTCAAGCACTAAACTAAACAAGCACTAGCCAAACTATTGGCTATCCAATAATCAGCCTAAGAGAGAAGGTGAGGGCTTCTTTTAAGCTTGACAAAGGGAACACATGACAAAACGAACCAATGAGAACAAGACACATGAAAAGAGGGAACCAATCGGAACATGACACATGAAAACAAGCAACCAATGGGGACACAACACACAGACAAGGGCAGCACATGAGAAGACACTTTGGGATTGAGTGCCCTCCAGCTGGCGATCCTGACAATATTATATTATGTCATATTATATTATTAAACTGTTAATTGTTTTACACAAACACATATTATATTATATTATATTATATTATAGTTTTGCCTGTTATGCCACTAGAGGCAGTGTGTGAATCGCTTTAATTTTATTTTGGGTCTTTTTCTACATTTTATTGCTATAAAAAGTAGAAAAATGTTTGCATTTCAAACAAAAAACTAATTGCACTGCGTTTTAAACTATGTTAAACTCTTTTTGAATGTTTGATTAATATTAATTAATGCCCTTTAATTAGTAGAAATATAATTTGATGATGGTTGGTCTAAGTAAAAATAAAAGAATTTATGCTGTGTAAAAACAATTGGCAGTATATGTTGCAGGCAGGAACTGTAGGAGTCTGCATGTTAATGAGTTCTGTCCTTCCCAGGAGGAGTCGCCCACTCCCTGGAGAATTCTGGGTGATTATCATGCGTTCAGTGACAATCCGCCAGTAATTCACCCCATGTGCCACATGAGACGCATCATTACAAAGGGTAAAATAGAGCATCAGATCTGGGGCAGGACTCCAGCAGTACAGCTTTACAATCACAGTGTCCAACTGCTCCCCTCCACATTCATCATTTTCTGTGAGGATTTTTCTAACTTCTGTAATGGTAGAACATTCTGCTTAACATGTGGCACCCATAATAATTAACACAAAATTAACACATATCATTTTATAGCCCTTCTGCTGCCAAGCTTTGCCAAAACGGGCCCCTTGTTTGTGCAGTGATCTCTGGAGCGCTTCATTACGCCCACCCTGCTTCAACATGTCTTACTCTGACAATGATTTGAAAAGACAAATCCTTGAAGCTGTACTAAAGAACAGTGCTAGTATTTAATCCAACCCTGTCCTAAGACAGAGGTGTTTTATGTTGTGTGTGTGTGTGTGTGTGTGTGTGTGTGTACGTATGTGCATATATAAAGTGCTTTTAAGACCAAAAAAAGTGGTTATCGCTTGTTATCCAATGATGGATCACATCACAGATAAAAGGACCATTGAGCAATATTACTGCTTGTCTCCAGACTTCTACTAATATAAAGCCTGCTTCAAATATTCACTACACTCTGGCCAAGAACCGCCCACTTACAGAAGAAACCATCTGACTGACATTCCAAGCCGCCAAACAATGATCTTGTATTTTTAAAGGCTGTTAGGGGTGGGTGCATCTAATACAGTATTTTTTCTGAATGAATTAATGAATTAATCCTTTTATTTAAAAAGTACACATTAAATTGGTAATTTATTAAGTAAAAACATTAAAAATGTTACACAAGAATTCAAGATGCATTATTTAGATATAATATATAACATGTATTAAAACACATTAAATTAAAATTTCTAATAAACAGTGACAATATTTTCACATTACTATATCACTGCATTTATTTTATCAAATCAGTGCTGCCTGAGTGATTATAAAAGTTCACAAATGTAACAGTAAAAACTAACATTATTTTTGTATCACTAAGATATACTAGTCTTTATTAACAGAAAATAGTTTTTATTTTTATTTTTTATCATTTTCACTTTTATTACTGTGGTTTGTTGTGCGTTATTGCCATTTTAGTTCTTTTAAATACTTGTCTGAAGAGTTTCTATTCATTTTATTATTTATTTGAATTATTAGTTAATAATTTCATTACTTTTTTGTAATTTTGTTGTGCATTTTTCCATTTTAATTAGGCTTTTTTTTATATCTTTATAGATTTTTAATTTGTCAGTTACAGGTAAGTTAAACTAAATTAAAATGAGAAATGTTGCTGAAATCAAACATTTTAAAATATATGTTTTATTTGATTACAGTGCAAAATTATATTATTACAGTAACAAAATTGTTTTGTATTGGTTTTAATTTTAGACCTATCATAACCATGATGACTGAAAAAAAAGTGTTGCTAAAACACAGTGGCTTTATGAAATTATGAATTTGTTTGGCATAGTTCATAAAGCATAAATACTTGACAAATATCTAAACCATAATCCACTCTATAAACCATTACAAGCTAATGAAATGAGAGTCAGTGCTGAGAGAACTACTGTATAGGCAAATTTAAAGTTGCATATGGTGGTCTTTTGCAGCTGGCGAGATAAAGCACTTCCGTTTCAGCTCTCTGTAACAGCAGGAAGTCTTTTCAGTAGATCACAGAGAACAAGCCAGACTAGATTCACGCTACTGGGTCGAGTGAGCAATGACGTTCAGACGCGTCAAACCTTTGTGGCCCTCATTCAGATGCCCCCGCTGATGGCAAGAACTACAAGGGAGGGAGTCTCGGTAACAAGGAACAAATCTCCCGCCCGTCCTTGATTTTTGTTCTTTGATTAAAGAAGAACATTTGTGATTTGCATTTTAAAATACGATGATCAAAAACAATTATTGCTCCGTCTGTATGTCTTACAACAAATGAATTAGATTATAAGCCTTCATGAACACCGGTTTCTTACAGCCTTGTTGCGCTGACAGTATTTGAAGTTTCCTGCGGTAACTTCATTACCCATATTTTGTCCAGAATTAGTGGAGCGTGCTGAAAATTGCTAATGACAGATGTTTCACCACTCTGTCACACTCCTTGTATCATTTGATTTGGAAAGCAACATACGGTGTTCTGGTCTATCAGTATGTCACAGACTGTCTGCAAACAGCTGGTCATAACTCAGTTCAGTGAAAACCATTACTTTCCAATGAAGTGCTGGAGACAGTCCAAATTGTGTTTTGGCATGGCCTCAGCCCCCTAATGCAGCCTGCTTGATGCTGCAGGTAGGGAGGGACAGAACGGGTGCCAGCATCTTCGGCTAAACAAAGCACACCGCTAGCAGGAGGGGACGCGAGTCGCTGGGAACACTCAGAACGCTGCGACGTTTCATAAAGATGAATGTTTGAATGGGGTTTGATGAGGTGATCATCTTTGACCTTTAAACAGAATGCGCTGAGAGAACATCATGCTGAGGGAAAGTCAAAGTCGTAATGTCAGCTCAAATGCTAAACATCTCTGATGGTTTGTTTCATTAAAGGCGAATACTGGCAATATACTGGCTATAGAATTACTTTTCAGAACAACAGCTAGTAAACGTAACATTTCCTAAATATGCACAAACATATGTTATTTTAATTTTCTGGCTTAAGAAGAGTCAGTTTAGTAAAATGTACCACATTGCTTTTGATAACTCAAAATAGAATAATGTAAAATAAATGTATAATAAATAAAATAATAATTGTGTTAATTTATAATTAATAAAAATAATGTTTATATATAATATATTGAATATATTATAATATATCATAATTATATATATATATATTAGTTTAACAAGAAAATTTGGGAAAAAAATGGGAAACAACAATTTATTCAATGTATGCATATAATAATTCAAAATGAAGGATGTAATCATTTATATTTCATATTTATGGATTAATTATAATTTGATTCCAATTCAGTATATACAATCCTTCCATATCTGCATCTATAAAGTTAAAAGGAAGCCAATTCTCATTTGTGACACTGGTCGAAACATTAATGTAGCGGTTACAAATAACAGAATTGCCCTTGAGAGCAAAAAGGCTTTATTATTTTCTTACTGCCACTTAACCGAAGCTTGAGGTTTGTTAAGCTAAATCTTCCATCAGTAACATCATCTGTAAGCTATTTACTTTCTTGTTATTTGTTGGTTTGACAACTGTAAACTGACAACTGTTCTATTAGCACCCCTCCAATAATGATGGCTTGAAGGTCAAGAGCAGTGCCTGATGTGTCTGAGCATTGTTAATTTCCTGTGATTCAGTCCAGGATTTAAGTGCTTGCTTTTATTCAAGGCCCACAGTCCTCATTTTCTCGGCCCCTTGTTAGCATTGTGGGTTACAAGACTGACAAAATAGATGGAAATTGCATTAATGAATGTTTGCTGCTGTGAATGAGTGAATTCACATGGATAAGTGTGACCCCCTCTTTTCCTTGCTGTTGATTTCCTTTTTGAATTACTGTAATAAGTATATGTCCCTATTCTGAGCCATGTCTCCAAATACATGTTCTCCTCTCACACTAGGAATTATGTTCCCCTACATGTGATAT
>JAUMHR010000038.1:2087088-2113505 GCA_032361145.1 Enteromius fasciolatus
CGCGTCGGGTCCTGATCATACTGTCGGGGCTTATTCCTGCGATAACTACCGGCTGCCTGTACATTATCCCTTACATAACAAACACTAGACTAGTAAGATTTTTGGAATTTTTTGAATAATATTAGCAAGGATGAATTCCATTTGTTATTTGTGAATTCAGTTTGTTTCTGTTAATCAACGGCTCATAAGAATCAGTTACTGCAAAAGTATTATGCATCATAACCATTTCAACACTGCTAATAAGAAATGCTTCTTGAGAACCAAATCAGCATATTAGAATAATTTCTGAAGGATCATGTGACACTGAAGACTGAAAATTCAGCTTCGCCATCTGACGAATAAAAATCTATTCAAAAGGAGATTTACTTAACTTACATTTTAATATTTTCAGAATACTACTGTATAAAATTGTATGCCGAACTTGCAGTTGTAATTGACAGCAGGCAGTGTTAACTTTGACATAATTCAACAGTCAAACCAATTTAATTCATAGTAAGAAGCTTTCATGTTAACTGATGTTGTAATCAGGTTCATGGGCAGCTCAAATCATAAAAAATAAGAATGTTACAGTAACAAATTGGTGCCACAGAGGCTAATAAAACACAATTTCCAGTGAAAACAAAACACAAGACGACAAATTTATTTATCTATTTAATAATCCTTGTCATTACTGTGAACAGCCAAGAATCGTGTGTCCTAAAACTCTTTGTATATAACAGTGAATATGCACTGTACATGAGAAGCTACTAAAATCTACCATCTGCCGTGGGCTCTGGTTCTGCGTTCTTGGAATAACAGTGAACAGCAGCTTAAAAATGCTTCAAGGAAAGATGGTATACAGTACAAGATGAGGGGAAACAAACATACAGAAGATGCAAAACTTGATTCAAATTTGGATTTTGTTCATAAATATAACACTGATGGCCTCGATCTCATCTTAAACCCAACTAAAAGCACCCCATTGAGTGATTCCATTCTAATGCTTTAACAAATTATCATTCTGAACTGACATGATGCAATGTTAAAAAAACAGTCTTAAAGCATTGCTAAGGAAAAATACAAAAGGGTGCAAAACACTGATACTGATTTACGACAAACCAAGCTTTCCAGCATAACAAGGTGAAAATAAAATGACAGGGACATATACTGGTTTAACTCATTTTGATATCGATGTGTGCAGGTCTCCGTTTGGGAACACGTACATGAGACCATCAGTTGGGGGAGAACGTACACACATCCCTGAGCGGACTGAACGTCCTGAATGCGATATGTGAGGTCAGTCGATTATCTAAACTGTTAAAAGACACCGTCGGTCAGGAAAAACTCAAGGGGTGAGGGTCATGCAGAGGTGACGCATGCTTTTGGCTAGCACATTAAAAATGACCATGTTTATGAAAGGCCCTGAACAGAACATTCAGATGTATGGTATTTAGGAACACACACACACACACACACACACACACACAAAAAAATAATTTTATAAATAGTCAGCATGGCATAAAGGAAAATGTCATTGATGTTTAAGAAAGGTACAAAACGAAAAAAAGTTTCTAATATCACTTCCTAAAGGGTCAGAGCTATTTTACAACATATTTTTTAGTGTGAAGAAGTTTATCTGGTGTTTGGCACATGCTGTAACACAATAGGTTAGCATTACACACACAGTAACAGCTATTTCCTTGTGGCTTACCTTTATTGGATGCATTAACCGTTAATATTTATTACCGCACACCAAGCAGTGCTGGTGTTTTAATTGTGTTTTATGTGAAATCAGCTTTGTGAGGAAGAGTGAACCATCGCTACACATTTCAAACCTAAAAATTCCGTCTTCAGAAGGCTTTAGAAGTTCAGACGAAGCTAAAGAAAGGATTTAAAACCGAGAAAATGAATCAACAAGCTACATAGCAAAAGGCACACACAGAAGGAATGAGGTTCAAAATAAAGGCATTAAAAATACGGCATGCTTTGAAAAGTGCTGATGAATAAAGTGGTATTAGGATTATCAAATAATTGGAAAACAAAATAAGTTGTTTAAAATGTACAAGAAAAGCTGAGATGAAGGTGCTAGAACACATCAGAAAGCACCCAAATTGGTAGAAATTTAGAAAACCTCAATGTACGACCCGCCTGGCGAACCCCCCGAGGTGCTGTTTAGTCACAGCCGAAACAACCCCACGAGGAGAATCTGTGGTGAATCGTTTGAAAACCTTCCCCTGACCAAACAAACAAAAAAAACGTGAATAAGAGAGCAGATACGCACAAAATGCTTTCTGTGAACTTCTCCCTGGTTGCTCTCAGGTTTTAGTGTCTCGTGTGGTGCGTACGCAGCGCTAACGTGAGTTTCAGGAGCAGGTTGGATCGCGTACCATTTACAGCCGCCGGTTGTGGCCTTTTTTAAAGTTGGAACAAGGTAATAAGTTTATTGCGGATGCGCTCGGCAGTCTGGCACGTAGAGTTGTAAAGGTGCGGGGCATGCGGGGAGTCGTAGGGTCACCAGTAAAACGAGCGGGACAGGAAGTTGGCGGCCGTGCTCAGCCAGCTCACGCCATCTTGCATGGAGCCCAGTCGTGTCACAGCCTTGTGCTGCTCCTGAGATGGGCTCTCGTCCTCAGGTAGATAATCCGGCAAGTTTATGTTCTGCTCGACCACCACATCCGAGTCCTCTTGGAATGGGATTACAATCTGGATGGGAGGGAAAGAGAGCAATGGGAATAACCCATTTTGTTATCATTTCTAAGCTTGCAAGCAGAATTTAGTTATTTATAGGTTATATGCATACATTTTTTTATTAGTTAGAATATTAAAAAAACTAAAAGTACAAATTGCTAGTCAAAACAATAACCTTACCATCTTTATGATACAATACGACAACCTTCTGTCTTAAAAAAATTAGAGTCAGTTCTACCTATTTTAGTGAATTGCTTCATAAAACTGATTCAATTACTTTTGCATCATGACTTGAAAATGGTGAAGAAGCCATCCTTAAGAATGGCATTTTAGAATTATACTTTTTTGGATTTTTTTGTTCAATGTGCTACTTGTATTTCATTGTAATTGTGAAATTAAGTAGCAATTTTATAGTAAAAATTGTTTCTACACTAATTCTTTAAAGCGAATACATTTCCAGTATCATGAAAATTTACAAGACATAAAACAGAGGCATCAATAAGACCATTACTCAATCAATTGTGCCACCTGCTGGTTAAAGGAGGAAGTGCATAGTAAATCAGCGTCAAAGACCTTCCGGGATGAGGGCCATCGGAGGTCACAACTGCTCCGCTGCAGGTAGATATTGCCCTTCCAATTCAACCAGAGAAGACACGTCTTTCTTTAATTACCACACAGTGCCTATTTGCACTGCATGCAAGAGTGTGTATGTGTGTGTGTGTGTGTGTGTGTGTGTGTCTCCAGGGTCCTCTGACACAAGGTTTCAGGCCAGAGGGACATCCTGAGTGTTCATGTGATAAGGAGAAAATTAGTTTTCTGATGAGGTGGGTGTAGGAGGGTTCACCCTCAACTGCATTACTCTTAGCATTGAGGACAGATGCAGACATGACATCAACAAAATAATCACAGCACCTGATTTTAAATAATAGCTCACCTGGCCTGAAAACTGTCAGATTGACAGTTTGACAGTTTGACAAGATTGAAACTCATGAGATTTTACATGGAACGCAAACAAACAAACAAAAAAATATCAGGTTCAAAGTGTGACATGAAGGCTAGTAGAAAACCATTTTCATGCTTGGTTCAGGAGTCGGTTTATTGTGTGCTGATTTGATTTACTCACCTCACCTCCATCTTCCCCCTTTACTATTTGCTGTGCCTTCATGACTTTGGTTGAAGCTATAGCAGTCCCCAAGGCCTGAAGAAGAGAATGAAGAAACAGTATGAACACACCGAAACAGATTCTTATCTAGCATATCTGATCCATGTGATCAGTGCGATTCATTTCTTAAGAATCCCTTCATTCAGAATTGTATTTTTATTATTGCAAAACAATACGCCAAAACCTGGAATTTTACATGCATTATTTTTTCCTTTCTACACCACTCTTCAAAAGGTTTGGGGTTAATATGATTCTTTTATGTTTTTGAAATAAGTATATTACGCTCACCAAAGCTGCCTGTTTTTAAATTAAAAATTCAGTAAAATTGTGAAATATTATTCAAAATAATTAAAAATACCCGTTTTGTATTTTAATAGATTTTAAAATAGAAATGTGTTCCTGGACGCACATTACTCCAAGCACATTATGATGCTTCAGAAATCATTTTAAGATGCTGCTTTGGTGTTCAAGAAAGATATATTAGTATTATCAGTGTTGATGCCTGTTGTGCTGCTAATAATTTGGTGAAAACTGTGATGCATATTTTGTCAGGATTCCTTGATTAATAGAAAGTTTAAAAGAACTGCATTTATTTTAAATAGAAATTTTTGTAGTACTATAAATGCAAATAGTGTCTCTTGATCAACTGAATGCATCCATGCTGAAAAAGTAGTAATAAAAAATACTATATGAAAGCTTTTTTAATTAAAATAAAAAAATACACTTTCAACTTTATTAAAAATAGTTAATTATACAATATATTGTATAAATGCACCATTAGGTAATGTAAAGTCTGCAGATGGTCATATGGATTGTGCTGAACTGTAAACTCACCTCAGCCTTCAAGTCTGAACGGATCCTCACCACACATCTCTTTACAGCCATCTGGAACGTAAAGCTGATGACACCTTTGATCTTTAGCAGGGCTTCTTCACAAAGACTCCTCCGAGCCTGACATACACAGACACAAGAGTGTCAAATCGTGCAGAACCAAACATCTGAATCTCCACACGCTTTGATTAAACAGGTTCCATTACAAGCTGTTTGACCGCAGTTACCGAATCATCAAGCCCGTCGATCTGAAGCACAACTGTTTTGGCCCGTTTGTTCGTTGCGCCCAGGAAAAACTGGGCTTTTCTTCTGCAAGAGGCGGCTGCTTCCGCCTGTTCGGCCTCCGCGCTGCTGGAGTTCTGCAGGATCTCGTAGATCTCAGAGGCTAGAAGCTTGGTCTCGCCTGGCGACGTGCCCCTATTGAAACACATCACAGATCACTGTCAGACTCACAACAGATGACAAAACGCAATAACAGCTAGTGTTGATGAACAAAGAAATAATTGAGCAAATATTCTCGTCTAGTCCAGTTAAGATCGTGTATTGTACATTACAGTACTTGTCACTGCTGATATTTGAAAAGGTCATCACTCCAGCAGACAAGGGGAGACAACATAGATCTGCCAGCATGAGAGCTGGAGAAAAGTCAGTCTGATAGAGCTTAAACCAACTAACCTTTAGCACATACACTATTGTGATTCATCTAGTGGCATGCATTCCATGCGGTTTAATATCATAAGCATAAATGCTGATTAACTTAAATGGAAAAATTAAAGAGTTTGTTGAATCATAGTAAGAAGAGACCGAATACACTGTTTCTGTATTATGTTATCCATTATGCAAGAAGTAATTAGAGATAAAACTAAAACACTAAACTTCATCACATCTCTAAAAAAAACTGCGTGTGTATATATATATATATATATATATATATATATATAGCGCGGATGTATACCTAGCTGAATTGCACTGTAGCTCTATACAGACGGGACTAGTTTTCTAAACTATTGTACGTGTGAGCTTCGATTCTTATCACCTGTCGTCTCTGATTTTCATCTAGATAAAAAAATTTAAAAAAAATGCTCGCCCCTAATATATATATATAATATATACACACAGATTTTATCATTTGCATGCATGCATGTATATTATATATATATAAAAATTGAAATATAAAATTAGCTTTTTCTTATATATTATAACAGCCTTATTGTTCAGAACATTTTCTTAAATAGATCTATAAATGCAGTAGGAAATTGTGTTATCTTCAAAATATTTAGTTTAATTTTTATATTATATTCTAGATTTATATAAAAGACAAATGAGCAAATAAAATATACCAGGATAGAATTTTGTCTTAAATTCAGCTGTAGATGACAGGCCCTTGATAAATATGTCTGATCACATGACAAACATTATGCAGGTAGGTTACCCACTAGCACATATCAACCCACTCTCCCCTTCAGACAGGATTAAAAAAAAAAAAAAAAAAAAGTCCCAAATAACTAAAACAAAAGTCTAGCTAACAAGTTATTTGGTCACGAACAATAGTCAAGTGACCTGTTCGTTTAATAGGGTTAAAAAAGCATTGACATCAGCATTCGAGGTCAGGCGTGACATCAGGATCTTGATTTGCCCTACAGGCGCTAATGGGGGAGATGCAACGCTGCCATCACTCATGCAGAGTTACAGGAACGGACATCTGCTCGCTGGCATATCTGAGCTGCCAGACCTCCGAGGTTCCCATGAACACCTGAGGGAAAGCTGATGGCATCTATATCTTCCGTTAAAAGAAACAAATGTACAGTAACCTATGCAGTCAATAGCTGGTATTAAAAACACAATGTGAGAAGAGACTGAACATTCATTTAAAAAACAACGACAACAAAAAAACCTAATTTGAGCATTAGCACAGCTTATTTCTGAGCTCTGCGGTGTCATAAGAGGTGATGAAGGATTCCTTCACTTCCTCTAGCCATAAAATTTCACAGACTGGGGTGATACACGACCTCTACCCAAAGTCGTCGTTCTGGAAATAGTGACGGGCAGCTTGTGGAACTGCAGGGCACTCCTTGATGGCGTCTGTGCTAACTGAAGTGACTAGTGAATTGAAGGGGGTGGGCAGGGAGTCGCCCTCAGAGAAGGATACGCAGCTCTCCGCCAACCATTGGCACTTCTGTCTGTGAGGCTCCATGTAAACAGAATGCACTCGCCGTCTAAAAGCCTGCAGACTTTCGCACTCGAAATAAGCCTCAACTGCAGTAAATGCACACACATACGTGGATCCTTGATTCCTGCGCCTCTATACTTAGCCAAGGGTGTCAAAAACAAGCAGTTGTATGAATATTTAAAGAATCAGTTGGCATCTACAGTGCAGTGTGACATATGAGGTAAAAGAAAGCACGGGTTTCATGTTTTCTAAAGCACAAACAGAAGGCTCATCAATAAGTTGTTTATTTTTCCTGTAGTAAATCAGATTTGCATTGAAACTATTTGCTCCACAAGTCATAAGTTAAATAACTGTCAAGAGTTAAATAACAATTAAAATAAAAAAAGAATTTGAAATAAATACCAAAACATATTATTGGTTTATTATGTAATACAACTTTTTATTAATATTGTTATATATCAAACTGCAATTATTACATTTGTTATTATTATTATTATTATTATTATTATTATTAATAATAATAATAATAATAATAATAATAATAATACATTATATCTATAAACCAAATTTGACAGATTTTTAATGAAATGGCAATAATATATTTTTAATTTATTTTTTAATTTTTTTAATAACCAGCTAAATAACATCATATTTTGTGATATTTACAATATCATTCAAAAGTTTGAGTTTAAAGTTTTTTTTTTTTAAATAATTATAATGATAAATAATTATAATTATTTTTGCTTACAAATAATAATACAGTAATAACAATACAATAATATTGTAAAAAAAAAACTAATAATAATAATAATAATAATAATAATAATAAACAATTGTAAAGATAATTTGCATATTAATTATTTTATATTATTTAATCCTGTGATGGAAAGCTTAAGTGTAATATTGTAACTAATATGCTGATTTGGTTATGATTATTATTCATTTTGAAAACAGTTGCTTAATCATTTTGTGGAATCTTTGGTGAATAAAAGAACAACATTGCTTTGAAACTATTTTTTTATAACTTATAATGTAACATACATGTCCCTTTTAAACATTTTAATGCATCTTTGTATCAATTTCTTCACGCACACAATCTATCATACTGATTGATCATTATTAAATATAAATCAATTTCTTCATTGTCATTGTATATGCCTACAACCTGCTCTGTACCAGCAAACAAAATTTCAGATGCAACTTCCTCACTAGATGCAATTAATAAAATAAGTAACTTTAGCTTGCCAAAAAAATTAAGAGAATAAAGATCATTCTGGATAAATATTCTGAATATGGGCACTGAATCCTCTCTCTAGTGTCTTAGACTGACCTCTGCTGGACATTAACCCATGGTGAGCAAACAAATGCAATCCTGCACTACAGGTTGCTTGACAGTTCACATTACCCTTCAACAGCAAGCTTGCATGATCACTCCCATTTAGCTTCAAAACAGACAAATCTGCTTATGACAGGACCTTTCTCGTGCGCTTCAAATCTGCCCACCACACAAATTCACTTCAACTAAAGCAGCAGGACGAGGTTTTCTGCAGGAAAGTGCAAAGCAGGCTCATGTTGCCTTCATGTTTTGTGGCAGCGTGACGGGAGCGACTTACTTCTGCACGATGTTCTGCAGGCTCAGCATCATTCCCAGCTCGTCCTTCATCTTCTCCCTGTTGGCGCGGCATTCTGCCAGGTAGCGCACCGCCTGGAAGGACACAAAGCCATTAAGGGTCACGCAGGGCCATTACAGAGGCAAACCGCCAGGCACTGCTGTGATAACAAATCTGTTAACAGAACACCAAGAACTACTGTGTGTGTGTGAAAGAAAGTGTGGTATGATGTCCTTCTAAATGAGATCAAATATAAAGTTGTGTCCAAAACTCTGAGGGTTAAAATTTTAGGGCTCAAAATCTCACTTTAAATTGGTATTATAGTTTTAGGATTTAAAAACACTCACATCAATAAGTGTTTTTCACTATTTCTCAAAAGAAATCAAACAAGGACATTTGTGAAATTGACCATATCACAGAATGCCATATGTCCTTGCTTCCACTAAAGAACAAGATGTTCTGGAACATTCCCAAATCACACTGGGGAACATGGACAGAGACATCTTTGTCCATCTTACAGAGGGAGAGGAATCGCTTTCCGGTCTAGACATTCCTGAAGAAGTTAGGGTAAGCATTGTAATGATACTGGACAGCAGGTGGCAGTCATGTGATCTGTCTATGGACAGCTAGGTGGGCAAAAAATGAGGTGATTGGTTGATACAAATGCCTCAATATTCTACAATAACAACAAATAACAAAAATAAAATAATTATTAAATAATAATAATAATAATAATAATAATAAAAAGTTACAAATTATTATTTATAGATACAAGTAAAGCAGGAGGTAGTAATGTGTCATGTCTATAGATGGCTGAGTGGGCTTTGCTTAATATAGGAGCGTAATAACAATAACAATAATAAAATAATACATTAGATTTTTTTATTATCATTTATTATTATTATCACTGTTATTTTGCTATATTAATATATTATCATTGAAATCTAATTAGTGACTAATGAATAAATACCATTATTTATTACAAATATAGTGGCTGGGTAGGCTTTGAGTGATCTGGTTGGTTTATACTTAAATACTTTGATAAAAAAAACTACGTGGAAATTTTAAAAATGTCAACAGGCTAACATCATAGCTTTTACATCTCTTCTTGCTAGGTACAGAATATTGGTATTTTGGACTTCCCCTAACCCCTGGTCTTTTTTTTTTTAAATTGAAAAAATTAAGTACAAGAATCTTTTTTTTTTTCTAGGTTTTTATAGATAGATAGATTTTTATATTTATACATAGATTTATATGTATACACCTTATTTTATTATTTTTATATTTTTCTTAATTATGCTATGTATATGTGCATTATTTATTTGGTTAATTTTTACTTGCTTTTTTTTCCCAGATGCCATTGTGTTCAAATTGGGGATTGCTTTGTTTGGGGCTGTGTAGGATTGTATATGGTGGGTGATGTGGTATAAAAAGTAAAAATGCAAATTGCAAAAATACAAATTCTATAACTGAATATGTTAAAAATGTCTAAAGGTATAAAAAAAAAAATTAAAAAAAAAGGTGAAAGCTGTCTTTTATGCTTTATATTAGGATATTTGAATTAAAGTTATAAACTATAAAACAAACAACTCATAACATTTCCCAGAAGAAAAAAAAAACAAATTAAAAGTAGCTATCAAAACATTACTGTTTGTTTGAGAACCATCAACTATTACAGCAGAAATGTTCTTACTGGAATCCTAACACCATATTCTCTTTTTGAGTTCATAAAAGCTCCTAATTTTAACCCTTAACTACGTTACACAAACATGGTAGTAAACTAATTTGCAGGTTACTACAGAAGAAATGTCTGCCCAAGTCTTGATTGCAGATGTCTCACAAAAAAATCTTACCAATAGCGCAGAGTAGACGACTTGTGGATTGGGATGGTCAAAAAAGAGAATGAGGCCTGACAAGCAGCCTTGATCTTCAACAATAGCTCGCCTGTTGAGGGGGTCAGCAGCTAAGTCCTTCAGCTGATTCACCACAGCCAAGGCATCAGGCTCCCCACTCATGGTGCTCCCACACCAAGGGCCATGCACATGAAATACACAGATCTTAGCTGAAGGGGAATAAAAAAATAAGAACCGAATTACTGCTGTTATCACAAAATATGCTGTCAATGACAGAAAACACACTATTTATGATAAAACATTTTTAACTTATCATAAAAACAACATAAAAGCTGGTATTATCTTAATTACATTAACTAAAAATGAAAAATAAAAAAGTTTGATCAACCTCTAAAATTTTTTATTTTTTTTTTAAATATACATGACCATTTTTTTTTTATAAATATATTATTTGACGTTTATTGACTGACGTCGCTATGCGTCAATATGCATTGCTGTCGCGCGTGCGTCGTTTTGCATTGATTTATAGACGATCTCTATACACGTGGCTTATTATTGGCTTTCATCGTGAACTGAATAACCCATGATGGTCATGTCTGATTCACATAGCACAACATAGCATTACAAGGCCTTTAAAATGGGGCCTGTGCTAACCGGCTAGCACTAACACGGCATCAAAAGGCAATGACAATTTAAATTCTCATGTTAATCATAATCATATGATTAATCATACAACATTTGGAGCTTATTTATTATTCATATTTAGTCTACAGACATCAATACGCGTCGATCTGAATCTCTTTCTATGAACAAAACAATGCCAGCACGCAAAAAATGAGGAAGGCAGAATCTATTTCTACCAGGACGCATAGAAATACACACCTGCATTAATCCAAATAATAGTAATAAATGTGTTTTGGATTCTTATCTGCTTGGTATCTGTCTTGTTAACCTTGTGTGTGCTGTGGCACTGTTGTCCACGCATAACCTTACAGCAAACACGCCCAGGACGACTCCTCGCTTCTGATGATCCTGTCCAGTCAAAGAATCAAACCCGCCAACAAATGAACTGCTGATGGATGCGCAACTGGCTGTAGCTCGTGTAATAACGACGACAATGAATATGCTTAAAAGTCTCTGTGACAGCTGTTCTGGTCAGGTATATTTGGTTATTATCTGCGGAGCTTTTAGCACCCTTTACAACACTTCCTGGATTTAGACCGACTGATTGGAAGATGTGGACTATGACGCCATGCGTTCTTGACCAATTAGAAAGGGTTTTACTAAAAGAAAACGTGATATACATATATATATATATATACACACACACACAACATAAATGACATTAAAGCTAATTATAGAATTATTAATATAGAACAAAGCAAATCGGAACCAAACCGCACTGAAGTATTTGATTATTTTGTTATTGTTTTTATTGTATTGCAAAAATGCATAAAAAATAGCCAAGAATGTAAGTAAAAATACTATTAATATGTTTTATGATTTAAAATACATGACTATACATGTATTGCCAATACATCACAAAACAAATGTAAATGACGTAGGCAGGAAAAAAACATACAAACCATTGAAGTACAATACACAAAACAAGGGCAACGCATGAATAAATAAATAAAGGCTGGATACGATTTTATTTAGACAAATACTTTTAATGATTTTTAAATAACCAATGTTTTTAGATTTAATTTTTGTTTATTTCTAAATATAAAACAAAGCAAAATTAGATTAATAACATAAAAATTTTCTTTTATTTAAACTGGCCATGGTAATCCTACCACCACTCTACCGAAATCCAGTAAATCCATTCCTCGTGTGTGTGAGTCATAACACACTCATGACTGGACAGTTGTATTGTCAATCCACTACTCTAAACCAATGGTTGACACCGTACTCATAAAACCCACCCATTGTATGAATATTCTCAAACGCCATTGGCCAATATCATTAAGTCCCGCCTTTCTTCCCAAAGGTCTGCTCCCGCACTGTGGAAAAACACAGGTAACCGCTGGATAGCATTAGCGTAGCACAGTCAGGATCCTACGTCTATTACACTGCGCTTTACACGGTAAGGTAGCGATATTTTATTGTAATGTCGTATTCGAAACCGCGTCAGCTTCTGTAAACAACTAACAACGTGTTTAATACAACACTGAACCAATAACGCTTGGGATTTAGCGCCTTTAACCAGTGTGATAAAGTTTGTAGACAGTTCACTAACAGTTAAAGTTATTTGTTAGTCCTCTGTTTGCGGTATCTATTAGTGACAAACACTCTGGTGCGTTACGAAGCAACGACTAGAAAATGTTTAGTAGCCTACTTCAGTGTTTTCTGGCAAATGTCAAGGTGAACATCACGTTGAGCAAAGTCTGTTTGAATCACAGCAACGTTAACTGTTTAAGAAAGTTGGAGTGGAGGAGTCACGTTTGTACAAGATGCTCTTCTGCTATGTGAGCATGACTGACAGTTTACAGCGATCATAACCAGGGTACTCTAGATGAAATGTTCAATAAATTATGCAAGTGTAAAAGTGATTCTAACAAGGTTTTTTTAGGCCCTGATTTGAAGATGACCTAGAACAGATCCTTGATGATGATGAGAGATCTGTGAGTGAAGTTACAAGATGAGTGGAAATCATAGGCGGATAGAAATGGACCTGGTAAGTGCATACACAGAATTATATGTGCAGTTCTAGCTATTCGCTCATCCTGTGATTAGAAGAATGATTATCTTTATCTCTCTCTTAGGCAGTAGGATCATCATCAAAGGCGTATGGATCATCTAGGAGTATTGTCAGAAGAATTGCCACAAATCTTCCCTTAGCACCTTGCCCTCGTGTCCATTTTCAGGTAAAATATCAATCTGTGTTCATTCAAATGCATCAAAAACATCTCAACAGACAATTATAATGATCTTTACAAATGATTCTGAATGCGGTCATTTTCTCTTTTAGTATTTTTTATATTCTTTCCTTTTATTATTATAGTTTTTTCCACTTTTATAGCATTTTTGCCTCCCAAAACCTTTTACGTTCCCCATCTTAGGCCTGTCATTATTCAGTTCTCCCACATCATCATTTTTCTGTCCTGCTCTGTTTGGATTCCCTCGGTATGCTGACAATAAACAGTCACGAATCACGGGGACAGGTTTCAGCTCACAATATCTAATCTAACCTTTTCCTCCTGATGACATTAAATTCACCTTGAAACTTTTATTACTGTCTCTGTTTCTCTCTCTTCTCTGCCCTTCCTTCCAGCTGTCCTGTATGTCAGGAATGCAGCATGTCAGCTTTAGGTCAGTTCTCCGGTTCATTGTTGAAAAATATAGGCCAAAAAATGGTTTTGTGCTTATTTTACTGCCGTTTTTGTTTATTAAAATCTAGACAATAAATATAAAAATAAAGGGGCTAGTGATTAATAATCGCTTTATTAATCACTAGGCGATTTTAAACCAGTTTCCCCGGTGCTGTTTTCTTTGCCATGGCTGTGAAAACATTGAGTGCTTGCTCTGCTGTTGTAGTTCTGTTGCTTAAGTGTTTCAGTGTCTGTGAGGGTTTGTTTGTCGTTGTTGTGAGACTTGTAAAGTGCCCTGAGCAGGTGTTGTAATTATTAACTGTCCTTTAAACTGTCTTTGGGTCGTGTAGCTTCATCCATTCGCTGCAGGAGCGAGTTTCCTCAACAGTTCAAATGGGCCTAATGGACTTGTGGCCACACTTGCAGATGTGGGCTGGATGGAAAGAGAAGACAGTGATGACACGGGCAGAAATAGGTAAGAAATATTTTGATTTAGAATTGAATTAGAAAACAGAAATTTGAATATCGTAGTCATCGTTTGTGTCTTCTGCAGGTTTGTGGCAGATTCTGGGTTGTTTTTCCGCACCCAGCAGTGCAGGCCTCTGAGACGTCGGCAGTCGTTACCCAGCTTGCACCAGACTGAACCTGCACCACAGAGTCAGATCATCAACGATGAAGCCATTCAGAAAATCAGTGCTCTAGAAACTGAGCTGGCCAAGCTTAGAGCGCAGATTGCACAGATTGTTCAGGCACAGGAGCAAAGTGCTCAATCCACAGGTTAGCTGCTGTGCTACTGTAGCATTATAATGTTTTGATAATTGTAGTTGTATATAGTTCACCCAAAAAATGAAAATTACGTCATAATCTACTCACCCCCAAGCCATCCTGGGGGTACATGACTTTATTCTTTCAGACGAACAGTCTGGCGTTTTTAAAAAAAAAATGATCCTGGCTCTTCCGAGCTTGGTATTTTTTGATATTAGTTATTAAACAATTTTTGGGTTGTTTCAGCTACAGCACCAGGTGGTCCCCCTGTACCCCAAGCTCCACCAATGGCTCCAGTTCCACCTCCACCACCTCCTCCGTGTCCTGCCCCTGGCATGCAGAGAAGCTATTCCGCCATTGACCTCATCCGAGAGCGGCGTGGGAAAAAGACAGAACAGAATACAGCACTAGACTCAGCAACTAAAAAGCCAGAGCTTCCCAACATGCTAGACGTACTGAAAGACATAGGGAAAGTGAAGCTGCGCTCAGTTAAGAGGTAAATGTTATAGCGATGACATACAAACCTCATCATAAACACTTAGCGGTAAGCTTCAATTGTTCTTTCGTTCCCAGTCATCAAGAGGACACGAAACCAAAAGCTGTCGAGCCCACAGATGCTGCAGCTTTAATCGCAGAGGCCCTGAAACGCAAGTTCGCTCACCGCTACCGAAGCGACAGCGAATGTGATGGAAACTTCAGCTTGCCAGCTCCTGAGAATAAGACCCACGTAGAAACACCACTGGTAAGAGAAATCACTAAAAAAATCACGTTTTCCATTTTGATGCCTTCATCATTTTCTGCCACTTCTTTTGCAGTTTGGACAGCATTTGTTAAAGTCAACTGGAAGAAGGAAACTGTGCTAGGACGAAGCTACTCATCTGAGCAGGTTCATTTAGTTAACCCGATGACTCTTCGTTTTCGATAACCGCTCAAAATGTTGGTACTGTTGTTTTAGGTGAGCATGCGAATGCCAAAGTCTGCACAGTCAATCTGGTTTCCCAATTGGATAGCTACGTAATTTGCACTTTGAAAAGTTCATCTCTATCTTGTACCACAGCCAGTTCCTTTATTAATGCCAGTTACCTGAGAAATTTGTTGTTTGTATGATTTTTATATGTGGATTTATTTGGATCTGTTGAAGGTCAACAGTGCAACTTTATTGGATCCTCTCATTTGAAGGGATAACGTTAAACAAAAACACCAAAGTGTATGGATTGTTCTTTATCATTGGTTTTATGTCTATTTTTAATACTTGTTTGCACAAAAGTTGTCTGCTTCAAAGGTACAATCCACAGTTGCTAGTAACTTTAGTTTTGTCATGTGACCACTAGCAATTATGAACCACACTTTTGTAATCATCATAAAGAGGGCTTCTCTGTCAGTAGTATTTGCTCAATTTAATGTGAGCTAATTTAAAATCCGTTTAGGTTCTAATTTATTATTTTGGAACATTTCCATTATATAGTTCTGGAAGTCATTTAGCTATTTAATATAAATCAGTTGAATAATGTAGTTTTGTTTGTGACATTAAACTTATCTGTAGTCTGGTGCCAACTTCAGTCTGTCAGAAGTTTTGGACAGCATTTGTACCTTAATATTTGTATTTTTGCACATAACTAAAATGTCTGCTGTGCACCAGCATTATATTACACCACAGGACTTTTCTAACGGGATTCAACAGCCAGCACACAGGACCTCAGAATTAAAGGGAATCTCCTTGTGGAGATTGTGATAAATTATCTGAATGAGATCATTGTATTTCACACTACAGAACCGTTCTGAATGGACTTTCATTTCTTGAATAAACCCAAAAACTTTCAATCTGTTTTTTTTTTGTTTTGTTTTGGTATTTCTCTAATGTTTTAACTTGGTTCCATTTGGACACAAAGAACAACTTGAGTTCGTGCCATCTGGTAGAGAAACATTTTGTGAAGTTTTATTCATCAAAAATGCAACTGCAACAAGTATGTATCAAAAGGTTATACGGCAAAGCCTTTACAAAATGGCTTGACACATAGGTCGTCTCCCCAAAATGGCTGTTACAACAAACTGTAAACAGTTTTTTTTTTTTTTTTTAATCAACAGTCTTACAGCACTTACAACAAAAATACAAATCACCTAAAATAAAGCACCTCTTCTCTTTCCAAATATCAAGGGAAGCACGAAAAAAAACAAAAAACAACTGTCCGTTCTGTACAGAATCCAAAACAATACACAATAATGGAATGTTCAATGTTAAAAATCAAATAATTAAACAAATTCTCCTCCATATATAAAGTTCTCTCCACGACAAAAAGGCAAAGGGTCAGACAGTGCACTGTGGACAATGTGATGAGTTTAAAATGAAAACGAAAGCTGGTTTGGTCACTTAGCTTTGTGCATAGTTTTAAGGCATTGTGTAGCAGTCTTCCGAAGAGACGAGAGTGGCTTTGAGACATTCTGAGAAGGACTTATCTTTCTTTACAAAATACAGAGGAGAGAGAGTAAGAGAGGGGTGGTGGCTACCTACAAAAGGCACCTTTACTTCCTTGTTTCTCCTAAATAAGCAGGTCGGTGAAACCCTGAGCAAAATCCATGGAGAGTCCGCTCAGCTACATGTCCCGTGACAAGATCCTTCTTCCATGGTCGAAAGGGTTCATCTCTGCCACCTTTCAGGGAGCGATGTTCCTTCAACACATTGTCTGAAATACAGGGGGGAGAGAGAGATGCAATGGGAGCACAAATTGCATTCGTATGGCATCTGATGCGTCACACCGACAGGGTTGCAGTCCGACAGATTTCATTGATCATCAGCAGTAGGTTTCCCAAAAAAAAAAAATAAAAAATTTACAAGTGGTTCTTCACATCTGTGCTTAAAAGGCAATAATCACAGAACTGACATGATTCAGTTAGAAACAACATGTGTAAACAGTCTTCAGAGGCAGCAAAAAGACTGGGCTCTTCACATTTGTATTTTTGTACACAAGGAGGAAGATTGATTTGCAGAAGCACTGACACACACGCTCGCACACGTTCAGTTTCACACACATTGTCTCTTGGTGCGGTTGTAAAAACCTCTCCTTTAAATACTCGAGGTGTTTCAAAGGACTTTCAGAGCAATTCGATGTTTCTAAATGGCACTTTAAAGCCATAGGAGGGGGTTCCTTCCTACCCCACATTCCCTTACAGTCTTTAATCAAAGCATCAGAGTTGAATTAGTAACGCCCAAAAGAAAAAAACAAAACAAATAAGGTTAAATAAATACAATACAATAATTAAAAGAAACCAAAATTGCAGCAGTAGCCAAATGAGGTATCTATGTATTGCTCTATGTTGAAGGGTAAATGAGCGCTTAAAATTAAATAAATTAAATCAACGAACGAACAAAAAAAGAAAAATCATCAGTGGTTGGTTGGAGATGAGTGGCGAGCAACTCAAACGTGACGTTAGATGTTTTGGCTGAGGGCTGTAGAGGTGTTCTGCGAGCGCTGGGGTGTCATGACTCTTGGCTTCCCTGAGATAAGGCTCTGGAACCGGGCTCTTCTGTGGCTCGGCCCGGTTCAGACTCCCCCTCCTCGGAGCTCCCCGACGCCTCGGGCTCCATGGCACTCCAACTGGCCTTGTTCAGGCCCAAATGGCCGAGCATGGTTTGAGAAAGCCGCGTGTCTGAAAAGCGCGCCCACTCGGCAAACAGAGGCTCCACCACGTAAGTCATGAAACCTGGTGACGGAGAAAGAGAATCAGAGCCAGGGATCACTACATCAGCAATCATAAATACAAAAAGTATAGATATAAAAGTACATTTTAGATTGTAGTAATATTGCATTATTATTATTATAAACACTATTTGAATGAAATAATAATAGTATTCTAATAAGAATGTTCTGGTTCTTACCGATTTGAACACTGGCTATGGTGTTGGCTTCACTATCACACAGTGGACTGATTTCAAGTTTATGCTTCTTTTCAATGTCACCTGAAGACGACGACAACAAAGCCCAAAGATTAGCTTCTGAACGCCGTGAACTCACAGCATACAGAGAGAGCATGATCATCATGAGAACCAGCTACCTTGGTGGAAGAACTCCTCTGTGACCTTCTCACTCCACTGTTTGCTGAGCTCCCACGGTCTACACGGGTTACAGATATCTGCACACTTCAGGGCCATCTGGAACACATGCCAGTTTGCTTTTATTAGGAGGCAAAAGGTGTTTGTCTATATTTAACAATATGGTATGCAGCCCTTCCACTTAAAAACAGGACACTGCAAACTTCAAGTACATTAAAGATTACCAAAACTTTATTTTAAGTCAAAGCTGGTATATAATCAGTACAGAAAGCTATAAATGAAGCTGCATTCCCACCTGCAGAACGAAATGTCGATGAGAAGCGTGTCCTAAACACAAGTCGTTCTCATCCAGATGTGTCCTGAACCGGGACAGGTACTCATTCTGTCGGCTGATATCTGTGGCCAGAATAAGCGACCCCAGCTGCCTCTCTATACTCAGACTGTTAGAGACACCAATTAAAGTCATGACATAAATCATAATGAAGGTCATTTAAATGGAGAAAGACAGTCAGAAAAAAGCCCTTTTTATATATTGATTATAACATTTTGAATTCTTGTAATAAATTGCAAATAAGTATTTCCATTGTGTAAAAAAGTGAGTTGAAAAACATAATATTTGTTAATTGTAAAATGTATAATTCTCATAAATAACTTATAAATAAGCATTTCCTTTTGGAAAAAAAAAACAACAACTAAAAGTGAATCAATAAACAATATAATAAAAATAATAAATAATTAAAAATAATAATAATAAAACAAAAAAATTATAAGTAAAATAAATAACAAAAAAAATACAAATAAACAAATATATTTTTTAAATGACTTGCTTGTAGAGTAATAAGCTGTAACCAACAGGCTATAAAGAGTGGAGAGACTGACCTGTCTTCTGCAGGAAGATGGGAAAAGAGTTCGGTCTCTCTGAGCAGACCCACTGCAGACCTCCAGTGATGGTTCTCCAGAACTGAGGTATTCTGCACAGTGACACAAAGACACATCAGTGCCGACTGAGTTCGATGTGTTTACAAATACAGTAATTTACTTAGAACAAAAAGAGGATTGTGGAGCTAAAGAGGTGCTTAAATCCCATTGGATGGTGCTCTAACCCGGTACAAAGCTGCAAGGTAATGGTTGGTTTTGATGAGGAAAGGCTGGTTGACTCCAGGGTGGTCCAGATCGTGTGTGGCCGCAGCCAGCAACCCTAAGAGCATGTCGAATGATGTGAGGGACTGGGCGAGCTGTGGAGACACACACAAAGAGACGACTATAAATCTACATGTTATCATTAAAAGTCAATTACAGTACATTTATTACAGGGACAATCACCTTGGGTTCTCTCAGGTAACAGTGCATGGCCTGGGTGACATCAGCAGCATGGACTGCATTATGGTAAGGGTTCTGATTGTGGTAGTCTTCTTGAACCAGAACTGAAACAAGTGTACGACATTTAGAGTGCTTCAGAAAGATTGGTACAGGCAGTATATTAGGACTGCACATAATTATTTAAATATGATGTATAAACATTAATATGATGACAATTAACAATTAATTTGATTATTAATGCGCTGTGGCATGCGGAAACTTAATCATTGATGTAAAATATATATTTTTAATTATAATAAATATATTTTAATAATAATAAAACTACATTAAGTGAGATGATCAGATGTTTAGACTCATAATTAATAGTTTCATGTGGGCGCGTCATTTTAATGTTTGCCGTTTGAGGTAACTTTTATACTTTATTAATATGCTTATTGTAAAAATTTATTCTTCTTGTAAATGTTATAAATTCTTCTAAAGAATTTCAGATTTTTACAAAAAAGCTAAAAACATCCTAAAAACAAATCAATAAATAATATAATATTAGTAATAATAAGTATAAATATAATGTAATGAAAATACTACAACTACTACTAAAATAATAATTATTATTAATATTATTATTATAATACTATGTTAGTAAATGTGGACTAAAATAAAAAAAACTGATGTATTTTAAGTATTTTCTTTTGTTGTTTTGTTTGAATGACTTTTTTTTTACTAAAATTACTATAGTGTGAATGTGAAATAACGTTTAAACATTAAATTCATATACATTTATATTTTAATCAAATGCATTTAATAAAAAAACACTAAGCTATTAATAATAATAATAATAATATTACAATAATAATATTAATAAAAGAAAGATTCATTGTTTGTTTCCGCCATAAACGTGAAAAACACTTACCTAGAAATTGACGCACTTTAACCATGTCTAACTGGAAGAGCTCGATGAGGCCATACTGGTTCAGCAAGTGAAATGTCAAGAAGACAAGACTGTTTCCTTCAAAATGACAAAAGAATATAAGAGGAAGGATGAATTTGGCAAAGGAAAAGCTTCATCTTCAATATTTCGCAGCCAGGATTCAACCAGCAGATGGCAGAGTTGTCCACAACTGAATGTAAAATATACATATACAATGTGTCTTCATATAGTGAAGGTAAAGTACAACAAATATCCCACATTCACACACACAAATAAGAAAGTCCGTCAGAATTAAAATATTTACCATTTGTAAGTCTGTCAAAGAGGAATATATCAAAATTCCAGCTTCCAACCTTTTCAAGCATGCACTGTGAGAAGATCAGTGAGAACAGATGAAAAAAATAAAAAAATGCATGTTATGTATTCATACTGTATATGTTGAATATTCAATACAAACTAAAGTCACTCAGTCTTTTATCACAATGTGTGTTTGTGGTGCAATACCTTGGCCTGACCACAGTAGTCCTCGTCCAGGATGTGGAAGGGGTTGAGGTGTGGAGCTCCTCGCAGCAGACGGGACGAAAGCAGGTGTCGCTGGAAACTAAAGAGCCTCCGGATCCTCCGAGCTGGAATCGACCCTGCTGACTCAGCACGGGCTGAGCACAAACACACGCGTGAGAAAAAGGACACTGAAATTCCATGATGCAAAAATTAGTTTCCTTAAACAAATAAGCTTTAATAATTTGAAGCTTTTAGTATTTTTGGTTTTCGTTTTTTTGTCCGAATCCACCCCCAGCCCTACTGACTGGAACCCCTGCTGTTTAAAACTTCGGTTGCTATCGTTGCGTTTGTGGTGCTCAGGCAGCCTACGAGAGGTCGTGCCTGACTGAAGCACAAAAGACAAAACCAGTCCGGAGAGAGTCTTTAAAGCGGTTTCATTTCACCACGACAAAACAGCAATAAATCCTTTCATGTGCTAAACGTACATTTTCCTGAATTCAGCTTGTCCACATTGGTAGATCAACACAGACAATGAGAACTGGGGAAAATGCCTTTTATATAATTAAGTTAGATTATATTAATGGGAATACAAACATAAAAGGTTAATTATATAAGCACATCTGAGAAAAAAAAAAAAAAGACAATAAATAAAAATGTTCTAACCGAATTCTTTATTTAATTATTATTTTTATTAGTGCTGTAAACAGATTAATCATGATTAATCACATCAAAATAAAAGTTTTTCTTTATATAATATATTTGTAAGTACTGTGTATATTTATTAGGTATATATAAATACAAACACATGCATGTATATATTTAATGAAAATACGTTATGTTTATATATTAAATATATTTAAATATAATATCAAATATAAGAAAATAAATATATACATGCATTTACATGTAAATACTTTCTAAATATATACTGTATGTGTGTGTTTTAATATAAACATAATAAATAAACACAGCATGGACACATATATTATGTAAATAAAGACTTTTATTTTGGATGTGATTAATCAGGATTAATCATTTAACAGCACTAATTTAACAGCACTAATTTTTATTTAAGTGACATTCCCAGTCCTCAGGAAGTGAAAATCCCATTTAAATTCTTTAACAAATTTAATTTTATATTTATATTTTAGTGTTGTTAAAAAATTAAAAGTTTTTGGAAATCCAGGATTGGGAGTTTTGTGTAACTGCAGAAAATTTCCTTGTGGCGATTTCACTTCGGACTTCTGTCTGAGACAATAATACGAAACTAACTTAAATAGAAACTACATTTTCTTGAAATTTCGCTACTGTGACCACATTTGCAGCATATAAGACAGTTGTGATGTTTTCAAAAAAGAAAACACATTACATTGAGCCAAACTGATGTGCTTTAGTAGCTCATCCTGAAACGGTTTATTTTCAAGAGTTGAACCAAATACTTAAATTTCAGAATTAAAGTTATATATTATATTTAATGCCTAGGAAACAAAGCTTCCCTGTTGTGCTACACAGAGGTAAGAATGTGTGCAAGCACTAATTTGGGTACTTACAGTGCAAAGTGCGAAAATCGACGCCCAGGTACGGGTGCGAGCCTCTTCGTTCAGGTTCAAAGCCTACCTGACTTCTCACTCTCACATCTCCTAGAAGGCATCAACACATAATTCCTCAAGAGATTTGTTAGCAAACACAACATACAGCAGGTTACAGGCCTGAATATAGGGGGACAGAAAGACAGACACACACACACACACCGCAGATGGATGGGGGAAAGGGGAGGACAGGGAACAGACCATGCATCGCCATGCCAGCGGGACTTGTGCATTAGTATTCAGACGGCTAGGAGCAAAGGAGGACGCATGGAAGAAAGACAAGCTTGTGCTTCAGCCCAGGACAGAATGGAGAGGAAATCAGAGGGACTTCAACGAGGCTGGCCAAAGCTCTAAAGTCACATCTGTTAAAAAGTCATTCAATAGGCCTTTTCATCAAACTCTGGCTGTGTGTGCGCATGGAGAGGGAGAAGGAGGGGAGAGGGGCGCATAAACTTTTACTGAGTAATGGCAGCCTCCAACATGTCAGTCACTACTGATTGGAGTTCATGTGCAGTAAAAAAAAAAAAAAAGTACTCAACGTGTAAATAAGTCAATAAACATAATAAAACAGCCTCCCACCAGTTTATTTACTTACTTGAAAACAGCTGTTTGAATATTACACAAGCTCCTATCAAAATACCAAAACTGTGAATTACAATTACATAAAAAACACGATTTAAATGAATAAAAAAGGACAGACATGAGCTTGAAAGTGTCAAGCATGCAACAAGCGAATCAGACAAAAAAAAAAAAAAAAAAAACAGACGGAAGCTATTCGGACATGCAGAAGAAAAGCCGAGGAGGTCAAGGAAGCAAGACCACATTATGGAAACCAAAAGTGCGCTGACATCATCTGTTTTTGCGCCAAACCTCTCGTACGCATCTCCTGACCCACAAATATCATTAGAAGACATTTTAACGTGAGAAATGCCACTGATTAGACTGTGCCCACTGACGCAGGTCTTTAAGGAGGAATGGTGTGGAAAAGTTATTAAAGGGAAAGGCCGTGAAAGCGAGTGAGCGGGTTTGTCTCTCCTGGTGAGATGTGTTGGTTCATACCTGGTGTAAACACGAATGAGGGTTTGATTGTTTTGTTTGTCACAGCTTAAAAACAAAACAAAAAAAGGACATTACGATCAAATATTAGGTCAGGGTTAGCTTTACTAGGTTTTTGGCTACATGCTTGAGGAGGTGATGTTACTGAACGTGTAGAGACTCCAGGTTGTTATGATGTTCTAGCGTTTGGATAATTCATGGTACAGTGACAGAAAGCAAAGCAGTCAGTGTGATTCGGAAATGATGAATCCACCACGTTCTTAGTACACTGTGTGTAAAATCTCTGACAGCACAGATCACGGGCCTCATGTGTAAAATTTACGTAGGTTTCATGCACAGATACTGAAATTCTGCATTAGATGCAGCATTGTTAGAAATTCACACTGCATGCACAAGGCATCTTTTTGACATGCGCTCTTGAAGACAAAATGCTCTCAAAGGGTTACATTTTTGCCATGAACTATAGAAACTGTAAAATATAGTGCCTGCCAATTGTTTTTCAGCAGTAGTGGTTCTGAAAGTATTTAATTTCTTCCGTAAGGATTTATTTAAAAGTCTTTGTTAAAGCCTCAAAAGCCATAAATCAAACTAAAACATTAAAAACTTTTATAACAGCAAAAAAAAAGCATTTGAAAATCAGGCAAAATGACAAAGATACAGGAAGCAGCTACAATCCCATGAAATATCGCCATTTTGGTGAAATGTACAAATTTTAATAACTATTTGTAATTTTTCTTAGCATCTAACATTTTTTTATTTTTGCGTTTATACACAAGTATTTAAGATTCCATTCTGGCATGATTTGCTGGTCTCTGATTGGTGCCATTTTCCTGCACGGCATCAAGGGTAATGTAGTTTTTACTGTATATTCCATTGGTGCATGATTATTGTAAAATCCTCACAACAGCTCTGTCTTTAAAGGTTTGTAAGTTATTGTTAAAAAATGTATGTCCCTATGGATAAAAATGCCTAAAGTTAATTATACCTTTAAATTAGAAAAAATAAATAACCAACCGTAGGTGGTAAATATCCAATAATGACCAATATCTATAAATAAAAATGAAAAAACTAACATAAAATAGTAATAAAACACTAGCCCACGATTTCACAGACAAGGCTTAAACTAGTCCCAGACTAAATTGCATATTTGAGCTGTCTCAGATGAAAATATCTTAAAACATGTCAGTGTCATTGTTCTGTGTTAAGATGCACGTCTGTAATATTTTCTTATAAGGCATTTTTGTAAAAGTTCCTTAAATATCTTAATTTAACTAATGCCTAGTCTGGCTTTGTGAAACTGGGCCTAGGTTTATTGCATTTTGCCATATATGTGTCACACTTTTATATTGCTGGGTCCAACACAATTGCATTTACTAGAAATAAAAAAAGTATACAGGTTGTACATTTCTTCTTTCATTATCTGTGCTGATAAGAGAGACGATGAATTGCAATAAAACTACTCTTAGGCCCGGTTTCACAGACAAGGCGTAGCCTAAACCAAAATTAGGGCATAGTTCAATTAGGACATTTAAGTAATTTTTATTAGCATGCCTTAGAAAAAAGCATTATTGGTATGCATCTTAAGACAAAACAAGGGCACAGACAGGTTTTAAACTCAAGTTCCTTTCATTTAAAACAGCTCAGATTTACATTTTAGTCTAGGATTAGTCTTAAACCTCGTCTGTGAAACCGGGGGATGATCTCACTCCAGTTTTCCCGTAAAAAGACTAAATATACTTGTCCTGAAATCAGCATTTCCTTAAACAAAACAATTGCAAAGCATACAGCTGAACTGATTCCTAGTTTATCCAACATGCTTTTTTGTTGTGCATTTTGTTCATACACAACATTTAAACATCAGGCCCTGTCAGATCTTTCAGTGCTGTGATATGAAGTCAAAAGGGGCACAGATAAAACTCTTGGAGGTCCCTGGGGTCAGCAATCAGGCCGAGTCGAGGCTTGATAAGTATTAAATCAAAGGAAAATTCACAGAAAAGCTAAGCAATTCCCAGTTGAGGAATGACTTAAGCTGTAGATATAATGAAGAGATTATCAGAGGCTTTTTGACTGATGATTGAGGCTCTGCATCCTCTCTGTTACGCAATCTGTTGTATAATATGCTGCGCTTGGTAACTTCCAGTGCAGAGTGGTGCATCTACCCTGTGTCTGAATTTGTTTACAGGTTGAGTGTATGTGTTTGTGTGTGTGTGTGTGTGTGTGTGTGTGCACATTAGGCAAGGAAGATGATGCTTACCTAGCATGCGAATATACAGAGCGGTTTGATCAGAGCTGTCATAGGAGATTGCTCCGCGTCTCTGCGGGGGAAGAGATGCAGACAAACGTCAGTATTTGCATTTACTCAAACACAAGGGGAAAACTCATATACAAGCCAAACGCTCAGCTGTGTTTTTTTTGTTTTTTTTTCAAATAAGGCTAAAACACAACCTCAAATTTAAGAAAGCAAATCAGCAGAAGTTTAAGTTCTATTGTGTATTTTCTTTTATAAATCCTTTTTAGATTTTTCTCTTATTTGGAACCTTCTGATGCAAACCAATAATTGTAAATTGCTTTTATACTAAACATCATTTAACAGAGTAAAAATGAGC
>JAUMHR010000038.1:2129033-2145731 GCA_032361145.1 Enteromius fasciolatus
TCTGTAAAAATGACTTCTCTTTAGGCGCGTCTATGAGGAGATGGGAAATCAGGAAATTCATCTTTGCGACACGGACTCAGAATGAGTAATTCAAACGTCTTCCTATTGTTTTGCCCCGACACATTCATGATAAATACTTTTGCTGGGCATTGCGGCAGGATTATTGCGTGCATCTGAACAGCAGCTCTCGCTCTCTCTGCGGCAGGACAATAAACGCAGCGGAGTCGCTTTTAGCTGCGGAGCGCAGTCTTGTGTTGGATTCACCGGCGCCGCATGGCAATATTTTAATCACTAATTGATGGATGACAAAAACAGGCCCGAGGCCTGGTCCGCGTCATTCTTTTATTTAAATAGCCTACCCTTTACGGCGCCAGTAATTAGCCTACTGTCCTGATAATTTAGGAGTTATTTGTTTGTTTGATAAATGTTGGGCTACCTTACTTAAAGTGTTGCTCTAACATACCTGTTATTGTTTTGTATTATAGTGCAGTGTTCGTTCTTAAATAATATAACCCCTGCCCGGCCCGCATGTAGCGCCCGACTTTCGGCTCATGCTGTTCTTTAATTTATTAAAGTTTTATTCAACCTGAGAGTGTCGTTACTTGACCTGTATCCATATTACAAAAAAATGCGACTTTGCACTCCCTTGCGTCCGCAGCAGTTGGATGAACGGTTCTCGACGTAAAAATGCAACAAACAGACGCACAGAGAGATTTCTACTTTTATTAGGTATAAGAATATATTCAACCCCCTCCCACCGAAGCTTCGAATATTCGATGTTGATCACTACCGAATACTCGAAGCTCAAAAAATGGTATTCGGACCAGCCCTACTCAGTAGTGTGTGAGGCCGCCACGTGTAACCTCCCTACAATGCCTGGGCATGCTGGTGGAAGATGGTCTCTTGAGGAATCTCCTCCCAGACCTGGACTAAAGCATCTGCCAACTCCTGGACAGTCTGTGGTGCAACGTGACATTGGTGGATGGAGCGAGACATGATGTCCCAGATGTGCACATGAGGTCTAGCATTGTGTGGCATTAGGAGGAACCCAAGGCCAACCGCACCGGTATATGGTCTCACAAATTGCCTATAATTTCCAGCTGTTGTCTATTCCATGTGCACAACAGCATGTGAAATTGATTGTCAATCAGTGTTGCTTCCTAAGCGGGAAGTTTGATTTCACAGATGTGTGACTGACTTGGAGTTACATTGTGTTGTTTACGTGTTCCCTTTATTTTTTTGAGTAGTGTGTGTATATATATATAGCCTACATACACACACATTATAACACTGTCTTGCAAATGAGGAGAGCAAAAAATACTGATGACTCATCTTGCACTATATATTACGATCCTATCAAATAAGCCAAATTGCCAACGACTAGGAATAGCAACTTGCACAGTTCATCAACGTGACGTTACTAAAGCCTGCATCAACACAGGAAAGAACAATTGAGCTTTTCAAGCAATTTAACGAGGAAGGGAACAATTTAAACTGAATATACGTATGGCATGATTACAAATGGTGACCTTAACTTGGTGGAAAGCTGGGCTACACGTACAAATACATGACCTGGCTGATTTCATCTTCATAGATAGTGACTGCACTGCAAGCTAGGTATGGAACAGGAAAGTGACCAGTTCATTCGTCACTACAGAAATCCCAAATTCACGGCCCTTCCATACAAAAGGAGCACAAAGGCCTGGACTTGTCAAGACCGAGGGCCAAGAAGAGCTGCTCCGGGTCTATCCCACATTCCACCCACAGACGAAATTCCAGTGAAAATCCAGGCAGCTTTGGTGAGTTTCAGAGCAAGCTCTCTGGGAGGCACTTAGTCAGGCATTGTGTTTTTAGAGAAGGCGGTTGTAGCTGCTGGGCTTTCATGCATGCAGCATAACAGACAGAGATAAGGGACAAATGCTTTTTGCACAAAGCTTCCCAAAGCAATGCCATTAAGAGAGAGGCAAATAGGTCTCAATGCATTCTGGGTCAAACTCCCAATGGACCTCAAAATTGTATTAAAAACCAAGGGAAACAATTATTCTGCTGGCAGAACACCTGTTAGGATGGAGAGTGAGTCAGAAAATCTATGATACAATGCTAATGCGGTTATTGTTGTTCTTTATAACAATTACAACCAATCAGCAATCGCTAGTTTGACTAGAAAAGCAGTAACCAAATACATTTGCATATGATTGACTTAAGAGCTGCTGATAGCATCTGGTAGACTCAGACAACCAGGGGCAGTTGAGGCAATACACTGGATAGAAGGGTTATCTAATCTAACTCCCAATACAAGCGGTTGCTTGGTGACATGACCCTTATTATTGACTGACTACATCTTAAATTCTGGGCCTCGAAGCCCTGCAGGGCTTCTTTCACTAGCTAAGCATGTTATCTCTCGCTGTGTGGGATTGCTGCAAGACTAGTAAATTTATCATGCACTTTATCAAGTACAGTGAGTGACAATCCTTTGACCTGGAGATATGCGTTATCTCTTATTAAAGATTCAGTACAGGCCGACGATACAATACAGTTCATCTTAAAAGCATATGCACCGCCTTAATACTATATCAAGCGCATGAAAGCATTATATCACTCCATGTGCCAGCAACTGTTTTACTGCTTCATCACTTTATATTTATTTTAAAAAAAGCATGCAACACTTTATATCCATTTCAACATGGTTGCAAAAGATGCAATGCTAATTAACCCTTTAAAGCTTACTGTATGATGTGAATTATTATTATCATCAAACAGCCGCATTTCCTGAATTTATTTCTTTTAGTACATTTCTAAAATATCCACCTTAAGGTCATGTTACGTACTTGACGATCCATATTATTCATGTTAAAACGTATTTATGAAAGATGATACAAGAGGCTTTTCAGGAGTGTTCATTTGCATCATCATTGTATTGCATTGCATTATACGTTTTGCCCCCAGTCTGGTATACTGCTATTAAAAACAATTCATTAATTTACATTACAAGCCAATAAAAATCTATCTTTTTCTTCATATAAATAACATCTGCATCAAATTGCGTAATTCTGTTCAGTTTGGATCTGAGGTATTTTGCTTTCACATGTGTGCGCTCCATATTCTCGCTGTATGAGCCTTTAAAAGCTGATGCATCAAACATACACAAACATATTTTCACATGTCAGGGTTAAAAGCACCAGATGAATCATTTAGCTTGTTAGAGTAGCAGAGAAACACCTTAAATCTCCCCAAAGGACACCGAGTAACAAGTTGCAAGAGGGCTGTCCAAGAGAATCCCCAACAAATTCAAACATTGCATGTGTGAGGGGGAGAGTGACACACTTTCAGCCTGAAAAGACTGTCAGCATGTGGCCCAAAGGGACAACAAAACATATTTTGTGTTGCCAACACCGCAGTATGACAGCGACAACAGACAATTAGGGAAAATAACGCGGTCTCTTGTCAAGCTCTGACACTTGGGGACTTCTGAGTAAATAAATCAAGACCCTAAACAAGCACAAGAATAATTGAGCATGGATAGAAATTGGGCCTCGTCTCAAAACCTTTTGAGCTGCCTACATAGGAGGAGTAAGAACCAAGAAATTGTTTCGTAAAAAAAAAATACCGGAACTGGAAGATTGTAAGAGGTTCGTTTTCGTCAACAATTCACAAAAAGGTTATACTTAGTTAAAACAGTCATCGCGAAACACAGTAATCCGATTCTCCCCCAAAAATGACTCTTACGATCCGGTTCTTTTTAGTGAACCAAAACACCAATCAGCATGAACGGCTGTCGAATTAAAAGACTCGCTAATCACTTTCACAGTAATGCTGTAGGCTGCTTATGATACCTGAGACTTTTGGTTACTAAACAGTTCACATGACAATATAATTAAACACATTATGAATTTGTTTTTTAAAATATATTCACAAATGAATGAAATGCGTTATCATTCATTAAAAAGTCAATTAATAAGTGAGTAAAGGCAACTTGAAACACATTTCCTTTTTCCAAATATTTCTCCAAAAGTACTAAACCTACAGAACAGTCTACAATGAATAAATCCTCCAAGTGAATCTGAATCGTTTGATTTCTACAGCAGGACATGTCTGAGCAACATTCGCGCGTTCCGAACATTCGAATAGTTCAGATACTCCGAAATGATTCGAACCAACGTTCGGAACGCGCGTCTGATTCTCTAGGTAGGCAGCTCGCTAGGTTTTGACACACAGCCAGAATGTTTTGTTCTTTACCTGTGACAGCTGCCTCGGGTCGGGGGCTCCGAATAAAGAGGAACTGGAGCTGAAACTAATGGCTCCCCTCCGGCTGAGAACATGTTTGGGAACCGGCCTGTCTAGAGGCAAAACCGGTAACTGATAACATAATTCCATTGAATAATATCAACGCTATGGATCCGGATCAAAAATAATTCAAAACCGCCGAAAAAAGTAGTAAAATAATCAAAGGAATCAAAAGAAGGCGGAGAGGAGAACTTGCATGGAACTTGAGCGCTGTTTGCAACTCTCAAAAAGCACGGGAATCCCCTCTCCTTCAAATTGCAAATAAAAAAATATCAGTTTAAATGCTCAAGAGGCGAAGTGCTTCATTTTGTTCGGATCGATCTGGTTCTCGCGCACACCGCCGTCATTGATATGGTCCATATTTCCCCACGCGCGTGTCTCGTGCTCCATTTCACTCGATTTTTATTCATCAGGCTCGTTTTTTCTTTCTTTCTTCTCCCTTTTCCCATGCAAAGACCACGGCCTGTGGGACGACGAGGCCTCTCCTCTATCTTTTTAGTATCTTTAGAAAAAAATGCTTCCTCATTTTTTAAACTCCGTCCAGTCGTGAATCATCATCATCGTGCAAATGGCTCCGCAGTCTCGTCTCCCAAATTAAAACAAAAGGCATGACCACTTCAACCCCCGATGCCGATGCTTGGAAGATAAAACGGAGCGATCCGGCGAATGTATAAATAAATGTACGTGAACTTGTATCCGTTTAGCGACAGATTTCATTCAAGCTCTGCGCTGCATGAACATTTATTCTCCCTCTCTCATTTTTTCTCAATGCAGACACACAGATAGCACCCGTAATTCAGCACACACTCAATGCAGCACTGTATATTAACCAGAAGAAAGTGATCTTGGTGAAATAAAAACACGCCCCGCGACCACGCCGCGCGTGTGTTGGCACATGCTGTTCGGTCAGTGTCAAAAAGAAAACGCGAAAGGGGAAATAAATTACGCTTATTACATACGACAGTCTCAGTTAGTCCTGAACATTGCAAGCTGTTTCCGAACATGCACCACCTGCGAAAGAGATGGGGTTGTACGGAAAAGCGTTCGCAATCCGTCCTCGTCTCTGAGCCAATAGGAGCGCAGTAGTTCATGTAACGCCCGTTCCCATTGGATTACACCGTATAGCGATTTTGAAACGGCAAATCTCATTGGCGCTGCTTTCAAGACTGATTTATGCACTCGTTCACTGACTGTTACGGACCTCAACAAGGGTATTCCACTACAACGGGGTTTGCCCTGCAGCCGGTCTACATCACTGCCAGTGATTACCTTTTCTCGGTATGAGTCATCCAGTTATGAGCCACTGTTAACTTCTCTCAATAATGAAACCCATGAGTAAAGTTTTTTTTTCTTTTTAAAAAAGAACATTTCACTCTTCATAGTTTCTTCCTTTCTCATTTTTAACGACCCTGCAGAAAATCACATTCAGCTGGTTAGCTCACTGACCAGAATAATCTACTAAATGTTGCCTAAAACCAGAGCCCATCTAAGGCAACAAAACCTACATCTTACTGGTTCAAGCTGATTTATTTAGCAGGGTGAAGAAACCTGTATATACAATCCAGTGAAATGTATTGAGAATTTTATCGTACCTGTAGGCCTATGGCAGATCCATGTGATTTACATTTACACATGTAGCAGATGCTTTTATGCAAAGAGACTTACAAAAGAGAAACAACAGTTCATAATAAAAATTGAGAGGTTTAAGAGGACAAATGTTAAAAAGAAAAGTTTTTTGTGAGCGTGATTACACTTAGTATATTAATTTCTAGCTTCCAGTTTTGAGTGTTTGTTTGCCTAAGATATAGACATACCACAGAGAACTTTGTAAGTTTAGACAATGAGCATGTTGTCAGGCATTACCAGATAATTGCATGACAACACATAGTCAATAGCAGTCTCTAAGTATCACATTGTGTGCTAAGGTACAATTTGCATGGAAACGCAAGTCATAATCATAAACTAAGGCTTATGGTCTGCTATAGTTTCAACAAATATATTAACGGGGAAAAAAATATACACTTCCTCAAGATAACTGCGTGAGCCGAATAATCAAAAATAAACGTTTTCTATAACTTTATAAATAGCCTTTCACATCAAGAACCATTTTTGGGTTCACCAAAGAACAGTGCCTAAAAGAACCATTTCTTATAGTCTGAAGACTTAACGCTCGTTTTACAACTGTCCACTGAAATGGTTCATTTCTAGCATTGCTGCAACATTTGAAACCTTTATTTTTTAGAAGCATAGAGCCATTTTCTTACCATTATCCTTTCTTTTGTATTCACTTAAGCAGACATCTACCTAGAAGCGAAATAATCAAGTTCAACCCACTCTTTGGGTCATTTCAATTCGTCAATTTAAGTCGTAAAGCTTTGCAATGTTAGCAAATGTTTTAACTGGAGTTGCTGGAGACCAGTGGACAATAGTGAACTGTGCCATGGCAACAGAGGCCATATGCCAGTAGTGAGTATAATTGCTGCGTCCCACCCCCTCCCCACTGCTCACAATACAATTCTGCACAACCAAACCCCAGACCATGCAGTCCTAATCCGTTTCTAGGCATCCTGAACATACACTGCCAAATCACACAGATTACCCAAGTGCACACTGGAACTTCTTGGAAATATTATACAAAAGCATTGCATTGTTGATTTATGCTGATGGTTTTAGTGTAACTTAAACACTCGGACTAAACAGAGAAAGCAAACACAACACACTTGACAAGATAACACGTCTGGCATCATGCCTATATCTGCCGGTACAGTTATTAACGGATCTGTTCATTCATTTACTTTTACAATACCGTTTAATCAGTGTCAAGGACCGCTTCCTGTCCACTACCGTTGGCCCCACGTGCTGCTCATTTGGGAGTCTCACATTTCCTGACTGAGGGGCAATCATTTCATTAATGGTTTGTTTCTGAGGCTTAGTTTGCCACAAATGCCGTTCCCCAGGCAGACGTGCTTTGCAGAAACAGCCTCCTGAGGAGACAATGATGAGGGGTTGCGAGCAGCACACCTGCTAATTCCCCTTGAGACTCCATGTATCCACTTGCAATGCGACCCTGTGCTGTGCAGCAGTCATCGGGAGACCATAAACAAGGGGAGCGCCGGCATAATTGATACTGCTGCTTGACGTCAACCGGCCCACTGGTGACTTCCTCATTGTTTTGACTGCTGCATGTGGTTTTGGGGATATGTCAGTTATGTATTCTTCTATTTCTGTGTATAATTTAAATTGATTTTTTGCACTTGACTGACATTTTAAAAATGGTGAATTAAAAAAAGGGTTGTAGATTAAAACATTACCTATACAACAAGTATCCAAGTTTTTCCATTAATTGCTTGTAGAATAAAATGTGTGCTCAGTTGCCATCTTGTGGTGATACAAGGTAAGTGCCATTTTTAAGGGAGTCTGGGGAAAAGTTTACAAAAAAATTAAAGAACATTTATTAAAATAAAAATACATTTGACTAATATATAATACATCTAAAGGTGCTAATATGAGTAGAAAATATTATATATATATATATATATATATACTTTTTATAGTATAAATTGAAGCATTTAAACAAGAAAATATTTTGCTGCATTATGAACTGTAAGATGGGGGTCACTTGCACCACCATGATAATATTTGGGGTCATAAAACCTATGATTTAGAATAAACTATATATTTTTTGAGAAAACCAACAAACAAAAATGTGTGGATAACATTATGTAGCTATAATTTAATATGATTTATGTTTGACCACATCTCAGGTCTGGTTACTTTTTCCTGACACAATTCATTTTACTATCTTTTACTACCCTTTAGAGTTCCAAAATAATTAATAATTAATATAAAAAACATAACTTTTGTGCTATTACTCTAGACTTGTATTTCTTTAAAAAATTAATTATTGTTTAAAAGGCATCAAAAAATATTTTTTCTTAGTTTTGCTCACAACACACAAAGTTTTTAGTTTCTTGCAATATAAAGCAGCAAAATATCAATAATATTGTTCATATTAGCGTGTTGAAATATATTGCTGACAACATGCGCACATTATCTGACACGAGTTAATGTAGAGTTCATTAAGTGTAAACATACATTTTTATTGTTTTAGACCGGATATTTTGCAGTTCTCGCACAAGCAATGTAGTTTTGTTGAAAACGCATTTTGACGTCACTACGTTTGTCATGGTATTGAAAACAGCAAATGCAAAAGGACACCACAAGATGGCGATATTGCACCAGCAAGAAAATGCATTAAATCGAGGACATTCGTGCACGCACACAATGATGTCTCTAGCTAAAACGTTGTATAAACATCAAAAGCTAACCGTTCATCCTCTCCAGTCCTCATAAGTGAGTTTTAGCAGATAACATGGGCTCATACTTTATCCACTAAACATCAAAAGCTTCCACTCTCTGCTCAAGCACCAGGCACTGAAACCTAATGAACCTTGTTAGTAACCATATTAAACTGGCCTAAAGTTACCTGAGCTCATGACTAGTTCCATGTATAATTCATCTCCTCAGTAATCTACTCACCTTCAGAGAAGGAATCTGACTCCATTAGCCTGTCTACCTGCCCTGGAGAAGGACTTTAGTTTGGAGTCTGTTAACAGGTAAGAAAACTAATGATCTTCTTTGGGATTTGGAGCAGTATTGCACTAGCGATTGCAATTTTTTGCTTCTTACTTCTGCAGTCAGCCGTTGTAAAGCTCAATAGAGATGTGAAGGCTGTATAATTTTTAGTACTAGTTAATATTCCATGAAGGCTCATTACAAAAGATGGAATTATTCAGAGGTGGGGGTTGGAGGTTATCAGAGAATCCATGTCAAATTCTAGTTTGGACAGGTATTTATATATATATGTATATTCTCCAATGGGTGTCCTTTCTTATAAACCGAGAGATTGCTTGTGAACTTATGTAAACAAAAAGGCAACCAGGTCTGGGTTGATGTGGAAAGAGTGACGTTGTAAGTCTCAAACCAAACGTCATTTCCCTGCAAACACAGAACATTTGTTTTCGTTTCAGGAACAAAATAAAAATGTTCTGGCGATGTTGTGTTGCTTATTCCTAATCAAAATCTAACCTTCTCAGAATGTTACAGGGAGTTTTTTGTTTTTGTGACACGAATAACTATATAGGAGAACATCCCGAATGGTTATTTTCAGGTTTTATTTCTTAAAAAAAATAACAATTTGTTATAGAATTCCCAAATCATTCTGGGAACCCAAACTGCTCGCTAGATGTTGTATCTTGTTCACCGCCCAGGAGAACTGAACCTACCGTCTTATCCAATTTAGTAAAGGTCTCTTTGTTCTTTTGATGTGAAGGTAATGGTTTAAGATCATGGCTGAACAAAGGCAACGGGCCCTGTCCACATCAGGAGAGGCTCTGTACCAGGTTCTTGGCCTTGACAAGAACTGCACTCATGATGACATCAAGAGGTCCTACAGGTAAGATGTGATCCACAGCCTATTTGTCCCAAGGAGCGTTTACTGTATAAAGTTTGGATTCTACTTGGGGTGAACGAGGGAGCAAAGGATGGAGAATGTGCCAAACTGCGACTCGCTCCTCAATAATCTCAGCCTTCAGTTGCAGTGGAGCTGCATGAATATAATATGACTTCCACAAAACTAAAATATTCATTATGCTGAACAGATGGCATCCCTTATTTTACTGGGATCGGGAATGATGGAGGAATCTTAGATACAAGAGCACGTGCAGGGGTGTATGATGTGTGCATGAACGATTCCGCACTATAATTTACATAGCTCCATGGAAACGTGCCAACCTTGCCTTTGGTGGTAATATCTTGACGCGTACAACGTGTTGGTTTCATTTGTCAGTTGGTTCAACAAAACGTAATGCTGCAGCAGAAGAGCAGGGCATCCTGGGAAAACATGGAGAAAAATATCCATAGCATTATTCTTTGTCATACGTACAGGAGAGTCTATATGTAAGACGGTAAATAGTTTTAATTTTCTGTGGCTGATTTACACATGAATCATGCCACCTTTTATTATTATATATATATATATATATATATATATACCCCCCCAAGTTATATAATATATTTTTTTTTTCAAGTTAAATAATATATTTTTTTTTTTCAAGTTAAATAATATATATGATATATATATATATAATAAAGCTTTTTTTTACATTTTTCCAAGGCTGCAATTTATGCACAACCTGTTGTTTCTGTGCCTTGTATGCTAAAACATGAAGATGTCAGAGAGCTTCATTAGACAACTTCATTTCTATCACCATACTGATGTTCCAACAATTATGTTCTAATTGTTCTAATTAACACGTTGTTCAAGCAGGCATTTAAATGGTTAGCGTTTTAACAGCACTTGTTTGCTGCTAATGAATATATAATCATCACAACTCTTGCAGACGCCATTGGCTTAATCAAAAATTAACAAGCAAGCGTGCTCAGAGCATAATAAATTATAGATTAAATGTTTTGTTTTTGGTTCAGTAAAAAAAAAAGTGATTTATTTTTATGTAATGTTTTTACGATTTTTTTTTTTTAAATAGATATATACTACTCCACGCCTTTTACAAATACCATAAATATTTATAGTTTGCCATCTGATCATCCACAACCATTTTGAGCTTAAGGATATTCCATTTCACAGCATTATAAAATGTCAAACTCTTCCTTATTCCAAAGAGTGTTTGCGCAAGGAGTTTGGACGTGCTGGCATTCAGTCAGAGCAGACCTGAACTGAGTCAGAGACAGAGACATTTGCAATGCACTGCTGGTTCTAATGGGAAAAATGTCAGACTTGGTGACGTTCCTCTCTTCACCAACCCCTCATGTGCCGAGGAGCTCTTGGAGGCACTAATGGGGTCTGCGGTCTTGCCGACACACAGACAGGTCAAGCAGCGTGCGCATAAGACAGCTAGCCGCAAAAGATCACACCCTGCTGAGATCATCAAACAGACAGACAGCATTTTAAACTGGCACATGTTAATGAGCCTCCTCTTACTGCCGCACGAGTCCAGAAGTATTTGTGCTACCTTTTTTAAGCTAATGGTTGTTTTATGTCACTCTCATTAGGGGAATACAAAGAAAAAAGTCAAAGTGCACACTCTCGCTATATTTGCTGTATTATAATATGCTTCCCGACATTTACATTGATCTTAGGGTCTTTAAACAACTTCTGTTCTTTACATTTTCTATTTCTTAAGACTTATATATGATCCTCGGGTCGGTGAAGTTCTTAGCAGCCAGTTTTTTGAAGAGATTTTTCATTTTGAAATGTCCTGTTTTTGTAGGAAGCTCGCTTTGAAATATCATCCTGACAAGAACCCAGAGAACCCAGATGCCACTGACAAATTTAAAGAGCTCAACAATGCTCACACGGTGCTGTCTGACGTCACTAAGAGGAACATTTATGACAAGTACGGCTCCCTGGGTCTGTATGTGTCGCAGCAGTTTGGGGAGGAGAATGTGAACACATACTTTATGCTCTCCAGTTGGTGGGCAAAGGTGCGATATCCTTTTATTGTTTGTTTACATTAAAAATGCCTGACATGACCTTTAAAATAACTCCAAATGGTGTAACCTACATATTATGTAACATTAATAACATTATATATTAGTCTAAGAATTAAAAAAAATATATTGGTCATATTAAATAATGTTTAATGTACTTAACTTCTAAAGCCCTTATTATCTTTCTTAAAAAATTTAACATTTACTTACACAGCATCTTTTCATAAGGTTTTTATCAACTAACAGTGAACAATTACAATGTCTTGTAAACAAAAAATACTGAACAAATTATTTCAAAAAGCATATAAATAAGACATGAGACAGTAAGATTGAATATTATATTTACTGAAAGATAGCATGTTGCAAAATTAAATTAAGTCAATAAATTTTTACCCTATAAATGCATCTACTCACTCATTTTTTATATTTACATTGTAGTATGTGTTAGTGTATTTGTGAGCAATACTACTAAACTACATGTATTTATCAATTTCTTTTTTTAAACTGTTTTTGCTATTATAATAAAATACGTTATATATTATTATAAATAAAATTATAATTAAATATTATAAATATATTATTACGCAATAAATTTAGCTGTCAAACTGTTAATTGCATCCAAAACAAGTTGTTTATACATGTAGATTTATTATGTACACTACCGTTCAAAAGTTGTAGAACAGTAAGATATTTAATGGTTTTTAAAGATGTTTCTTCTGCTCATCAAGGCTGCATTTATTAAATTGAAAATCCACTAAAAAACTGTAATATTGTGAAATATTATTTCAATTTAAAATAACTGTTTTCTGTGTGAATATATTTTAAAATGTAATTTATTACTGTGATACAAAGCATCATTACTCCAGTCTTCAGTGTCACATGATCCTTTCAGAAATCATTCTAATATACTGATTTATTATAATCAGTGTTGGAAACAGTTGAGCTGCCTAATAGCTTTTTTAGGATTCTTTGATGATTAAAATATTAAAAAGAGAAGCATTTATTTAAAATGGGTAATAATTTTCAGAACTACTGTTACGGTATTTTACTGTTACACTACTGTTTAAAAGTTTGGGATATTCATTCTTCTTTGAATTAAATGAATACTTTTATTAACAAAGGATCTATTAAATGAACAAAAAAGTCACAGCATAGATTTACCTTTTAGAAATGTTGTTTTTTACTTGTTATTCATCAAAGAATCCTAAGGAGAAAAAAAGGAAACAAAATCACAGGTTCCAAAAAATCTATTTGTCTGTTTCCAACATTGATAATTGTAGTAATAAATCAGCATATTAGAATAATTTCTGAAAGGATCTGGAGTAATGATGCTTTGTATCAAAGTAATAAATTACATTTTAAAATATATTCACACAGAAAACGTTTTTTTAAATTGAAATAATATTTCACAATATTACAGTTTTTTCTGGATTTTTAATCTAATAAATGCAGCCTTGATGAGCAGAAGAAACATCTTTAAAAACCATTAAATATTTTACTGTACTAAAACACAGTACTTACTGTACTAAACAATATATAATATTTTATAATATTTTTACAATATATAATATTTTATATACTGTATGTGTATTTATATATACATAATAAACACACACAGTACACAAATATATATTCTGTAACACAAATGTTCATTTATTCATCATTTAACTTTCTAATATGATATTATATAATACAGCTGCTTTTTTTGACTGCCTGTCTGATTTTGAACATTCTCATTTATAGGGTCTGTTTGCCATCTGTGGCTTGCTGACAGGTTGCTATTTCTGTTGTTGTCTGTGCTGCTGTTTCAACTGCTGTTGTGGGAAGTGCAAACCGCACACACCTGGAGAAGAGGACCCGGAGTTCTATGTGTCTCCCGAAGACTTGGAGGAGCAGATCCGTACGGACAACGAGAGAGGTAAAAGGACATGCTGACGTGCTCTTTATGGGGGTTAAAATCAGTTTTGAAATAGCACATGAGCACACAACACACTCTACAGCCAGAAAAAAAAATGGACGAATGGTTAAAAGAAGAAGCACAGCCCTAAATTACAGCATTACATTTTGCTCTTGATAAAACAGCATCTTCTAAATGTCTTAAATGTTAATCTTCAAAACGGATTGTTATATGGAAAGCGGAAAGACTTAAATATTACTTATTTCGCAACAGAGTCGTTTCTAAAATTAATTTCGATATAGCTTTATATGATAACTTTCTAATTTAAAAACGTGTATTAAATACTTCAAACGAACAATGAGCTTTGATGTACTTTAGCAGATCATGGCTTATCAGTGGTGGGAAGCACTTTTAAGGTAGGACTAACGTAATAACTCATCCTACTTACAAAAATAAATAGTTGATTCTTCTGAGCCAGATGTTTGGATATAATACGCAGTTGTTCTGCCAATGAGCTGTAGGAGTTTTGTTTTTTTTACATCTTGTGCTGCAGTCCCTCACAAAAGTGATAATTAGTCTGAGTCATTTCTCGAAGTGTGTTTGCATACTAGTTTTTTATAGCATTCTCACAATAAAAATAAACAATGTTTTCTTTCTCTGGATTTGAAAGGCAGCACGCAAGATGGTACAGACACAAAAAAAGCCTTGTTTTGTCTTATATCAGATCAAAGTTGACTTGCGCTTCCATTTTAGTCGACTAGAATTCACCTCGACAAGCTGAGAACACAAAGAACACAAGATCACGCTTTTTTATACTTATGAAGTTTAGCAGGCACCTGCTTTGTAGAATTTATATTTGTGTAGCATGAGAAAAAATTCAATAAATGTGTCATAGACTGATATTATTTATATTATATATTAGTCTACCATATCATTTTTGTTATTTATATTAAATAATATTTTAGCCAATTTAGGTCATAATGTTTTAAGTGCATTTCAAAGCATTTAGTACAGTTATTCTACTCTGTAAACGAATTTTATTAGTCATATTAAATAAAAATTTTGCAGCTAATTTAGATATTTCTCATTTATTTTTTGGCTACCTACAAATATTTTTTGCAATGCATTTGATAGCACTTATATTAGTGTAACATACAAAACAGTAAATTAATAAATTAGACATATCTCATGTCTCTTAACATTTAGAAACCTACTCTTTTAGTGTTATCTACTTGTCAAATAATATTATATTAGTCTGCCATGTAAAAGTAATTTTATTCATTATATTAAATAATGTTTTGCATCTAATTTAGGTGATTTATTTATCTTTTATGTTATTTTTTCATTGTATTTTTTTGTCTGATTCATTGCATGTATATTAGTGTAGCACACAAACAAAAATGTATAAAATAAAACAATGTTTCATAGATTTCTTTCTTAAGTCATATCTTGTAGAAGTAGCCTCTTGCAATTATAAAATAGACTTAAAAGGGATAGTTCACCCAGATATCCCTTTAAATAATATATATTAGTGTACCATGTTAAACAATTTTATTATAATACTTTGGCAGCTGACTTAAGCTACCTGAAAACTTATTATTGTCTGTTTTAAAGCAATCATATTAATGTTTTCTAGAATAATGTTTCCTTGACTTCATATCCTGCTGAAGTAATCTCTAAAAATCCACCCCTGTGGTCTTAGAATCAGAAAACTCTCAGCATTAGGTAAGCCAGTGGACAGTGGGCTGCCCTTCAAACCGGTGATACTGAGCCAGCTCAATGAGGTCAGAAAAGCGCAGCCAGCAGGGGCAGGCTAATGGCAGATTGCTGGGACGTCCTTGGAGCGTACAAAACACTTTTCATTTCAGCAGGAAGTTCAATTAGGAGTGTGAAATGGCATGGCATTAGATGCTGTAACCTCTTGTATATTCCATATTGAACATATGTGACCTCTTTTACCTGTGATTTTGGTTTTCCAGATGGCGACACTCCGATCGTGATGCAGCCAACAAATGCTAGTGAGAAGACCCAGCTGATCGGTGATGGACACAGAACATATACCTAAATGAAAAAAGTGATGATAGATATTAATTTTAAATTTCTTTTTAAATATATTGGTGTCTTTTACAGTATACTGTTTATGTTAGGACTGAGAAAGCTAAAAAATACTCAACTTCTTAAGCTTTGTTTAGCCATGCTGTCTGTAAATAACAGATATTATATTATTCTTATGCTTTATGTGGAATTAAAAGTGATAATGTGATAAAAACGGATGCATGATTCTCCTTTAAATAATAATATGTATGACCAACAAATATGTAACATGCCTTATAATGATTGTTTCCCAAAATCTTAATGCAACAATGTACAGAGCAAGCCATTTGGTCTGTTATCAGACTTTTTGGTTGCAATTGAATAAACATTTCATGCTTGAACTCCACTGAATGTTAGTATAAAACAACAAAAACACAAGCTTGCTACTGTAAAGAAACAAAAACCAAGTTTCCTTCGAGCCGGATTCGAACCAGCGACCTAAGGATTCCAGTGTTTCCCCTACAGTCCTCCGCTCTACCAACTGAGCTATCGAAGGAACCCGCATACCTCGCGTAGATCTTCAGATTTTTACAGGGTGAACGCCACAGACGACGAAACAGAAGTAACTGAATACACTAATATGGCACATAGTGAATAATACAAGTAAAAGAGTTGAGACTAAGTATATATCGTTCTTTATTTAATTTCGCTTCTATTTGATTAGAAAGCAAAACCCCATAACTTACGCAAGTAGGTTAAGGTTGATCAACACATTATCGTTTCATAAACAACAAAACTGAAAAGCGGAAACAACGTAACAGAATGTGATACATCAGGTGACAAAGTGAAAAATATCGGTAGTAACAAAAATTTGCATATGAAAAAGGGGTTTAGCAAGAAGGGGAATTAGCTCAAATGGTAGAGCGCTCGCTTAGCATGCGAGAGGTAGCGGGATCGATGCCCGCATTCTCCAA
>JAUMHR010000038.1:2148353-2159558 GCA_032361145.1 Enteromius fasciolatus
TATCTTGCTCTGGCATATCTTAAAACATGTCAGTGTCATTGTTCTGTGTTAAGATGCACACCTGTAATATTTTCTTAAAAGGCATTTAAGCCCTGTTTGTGAAACCGGGCCTTAATATATTAATGCCTAAACTAATATGCTCTCTATTATTATGCCATAATTTACAGATAGTTTCACCAAATAAGAATAGAAAATTATGCTTTGGTATATCATTATCATAAAAATGTGACATAAATAACTGTTTTTTAGCTTTTGATATAATAATTATGATTTGTTAAATTCATTGTGGTGGATGTAGTAAAATGGGCTTCCAAAATTGACATGCCAAGTCAAAATCAAGGTAACAAAGTGTCAAAATTAAGATGTTTTTTAATATATAACTCCATATTATTCTATTTATGATTTTCAAAACATGATTTTTCTTATGCTTTGGAAATGGGCTTCCATAGTTACCTCTATTGTAGAGCTAATAATCCTTCGGCCTTTTAGTAAAGTGCATGAAGAAACCTTTTTTCCTTAAAAAAGAGCAGGCATGCTTTTAAGAATGAAATTCCCCAAGGCTGAACGATTAAGTTCTTCACCGCCCTGTCACTTTGCATCCCACTTAAGCGTTTCAATTTTTGAGCTCAAAAAAAGCTTTTGAATGAAAGGTTCATCTTTTAAAGCTCATAAATCAGTCTGTGTTTTGCACTGCAATAGACAGATTCCCTAGCGTCCGTGTGGATCCCAAGACCTGTGACTCAGACAGGTCAGAAGGCTAAAGATGACAGTCAGCTGGCAGCAAATTTATTTTTAGTTCCACCAGTCAGTGTTGAGTCTCCTAGGCATCCTGACACACATAACAAACACTCAGTATGGCCTCGTGAACTCTATAGTTATTTCATTAAGCATACATTTGCAGTCCTGTCCACACCTTAGGTAAAAGCCGACTTCAGAATCAGTTTTATTACACTGTTTAACCTCAGATGTCAGACTTTCATACTCACAGATCTGTAATTCTCCAAAGCAGCAGACCTTCTCCTGAACAGAAGGTTGACCAGCCGATGTGTGAAGTCCACGAGGATGAGAAAATCAACATTTACTGTCTGACTTGCACCGTTCCCACTTGTTCTATGTGTAAAGTGTTCGGCGCCCATAAGGACTGTGAAGTGGCCCCTCTTAACAGTATTTACCAGATGCAAAAGGTAAAAACTCTTGCGCTTTCCAGCCATATTAATATTTATGTTTGTCTGCATGAGTACGCCAGAGTTTGCGTCAGTGTGTATGCGCTTGTGTGTGCAGCATATATTTTTACAGTTGTGTGTTAATATGCTTACGCACGTCCTCATCTCCAGACAGAGCTCTCGGATAGAATAGCAATGATGGTGGGCAATAATGACAGAATTCAAGGCATCATCAGTCAGTTGGAGGAGACCTGCAGAGGCATAGAGGTTAGTCACCCTGTGTGGGGGCTTCTCCCTCCCCAAAGCCTGCCATAAGAGCAGGATTATTGATGAGGAACGTAAGAACGCTTCCTCTGACAAAAGATACACACGCTCTGGCATCGACGAGCCAGGCAGGCAGGAAGCTGGATTCTCTCCAGACCTCACTGTTGCCTTCACCGAGGCTCCATGATTGACAAGCAGGCAGAAATGAGCCGTCTCTGTTGAGCATATGGCTTCTCTGATGGAAAGTCATTGTGAGCAAGCTTGATGGTTAGATGCGGTCGAAGGAAAGAAGCTGGTATACCTGCCGCGTAAATAAGAAGTCCTTAAGATCTGATTTGAAGCAAAAACTGTAATATTATGAAACATTATAGCATATTAAAGTGACTATGTTCTATTTTCATATATTTAAAAATTTAACTTATTTCTGTGATGGGAAATTTTTATGAATTGATTTTTAGCAGTCATTACTCCAGTATTCAGTGTCACAAGATCCTTCAAAAAATGTGTCCTATTATTAATGTTGAAAACAATTAAATCTATGATACATTTTCTTCAGTATTCTTTGATTAGAGCTGAAAAAAGAACATATTTATTAGAAATTGTGTAACATTATAAAGTTGTGTAACATCCTTATTGTGAAAATTGTATTTATTTATTTATTAGCTGATTGAACACATTAACTTCTTAAAAACAATGACAACTCTAATTAACCCCCAGAAATGTGTGATACAACAGTAGTGTATATACTATGAATATATTTTTAGAATATAAATGTAATGTAATTTTTTTAATTTACATTTATTATATTACAGGAAAATGGCAGGCGACAAAAATCCAAGGTGTGTGAAAAGTTTGACCATTTGTACGCCATCCTGGAGGACAGGAAGAGAGAGATGAACATAAAGGTGAACACTGAACAGGAAGAGAAACTGAATTACATACGTCGCCTCACGAGGAAGTATGGTGATCATCTGGAGTCCATGACCAAAATCATGGAGACAGGAATCCAGACACTGGAAGAACCTGAGATGGCTGTTTTTTTACAGGTCATTTATACCTACAAAACATTATAGAAAGAGGCTAACACATTAATTTAAAAAAATCTGTTTTAAAAAGCACATTTTATTTTTATTTACTGCTTGCCTGGAAAAGTTAGAAATCATGGGAATTCCTTTTGTAAAAATCTTATTTTTTAGTTTACTCTTCTCTAAGATATTTAATCGTCTAGACATTTCCTTTTGTAAACGCTGTAAAAAACGTCCCTGCAAACCAGAGTGAAAATATGAATGAATCTGTTGAGGGTCTTGTTGGAGGCATTCATAGACTATTCATTAAATCCACAAGCTTAAAAGACTGCCATGGAAATCCATGTCAGCAATAAATGAGATAAAAAAAACAAAAGATTTGTGAGAACCCTTTGAGAAATTTGTGGGAACCCTGTAAAAATTCAATATTTTATACATCATTTGTGAAATAAGTAATCTCTTTTTCTTTCACACATGCCATACAGGATACCAAACCCCTATTGCAAAAGTAAGTGTAACCTTCCTGCAACATTAATGTGTATTTTAAACAAACACGCAGATTGATTTCTTGTTTGCTAGAATTGCAGAAGCATCGAATACCTCGCACCTGGAGAGAGTGGAGCGTGGCTATGAGAACATGGATCATTACTCTGTGAGCTTCAAAAGAGAGGGCAGGGCCCTACGCAATATCGACTTCGCCAGAGGTACATCTCACCTGAAATGCTCATTAACCTGATTCAACTTTGACTGTCAACATGTGTGGGTTTAAATCAGGTTATCTTGTTGAATTATGAAAATAACGTTTTCATTTGCCGTTTAGAAGCCACTTAAGCATGTTTTCAGATTGTGACTCACTGAGCAGCCAGTTGAAAAGCCAGCCTTGCTTTTCAGTATATTAATTAGATTTGTCAGTCATTTTTAAAAACTCCACCAGAAACATAGTGCTAAGAGCTGTCAGTATTGTATATAATCTGTATGAGGTTGATGGGATCTTCATGTTCAGATTTAGTCGAGAAAATGCATTTTTCAATATTCACCTAAAAATGTAAATTTGCTAAAAGCTTTCTTCATAATAACAGATGTGGAGAAATCTCTTGATCACCCATAGATCCTCTGCACTGAATGGGTGCCGTCAGAATGAGAGGCCAAACAGCTTATAAAAATATCATCTAATAAGTAAATTACATGACTACAGTTCATCAACATTAACGCCTTGTAAAGTTAAAAGCTGCATGTTTCAAGATATTTGTATCTTAAAATAAGTTTTTGTTTACATAATATATGTGCACTGTGTATATTATGTGTGTGTACTGTATATATATATATATATAGATGTGTGTGTAAATATTATGTATATATATGTACAGACTAAACACACATGCACATATATTTGAGAAAAATGTTAAATATATTAATGTAGATAATATAAATTATATGAATATGAATGTATACAATTAAATACATGTAAATATTTTCAAAATGTGTGTATTTTTTGTATACATAATAATTATAAGCATTACACATACATGTATTATATAGATGAAAACGTTTATTTTGGATGTAATTTATAACAAATAATCATTTGATAGCAATAAAAAAATATGTCAGTGAATTTTGATGTGAGATGACAACACACAGTGAACTTTTTAACTGGAGTAAGGGTTATTATGGATTCTGGACTGGTATTTTGGCCAGTTTGACATATTTATAATTATTTCTTTCAAGCACATTTTCACTTCACGATGTTAACCAATAGGCTGGAGTCACTTATGGATTATTGTAATGTTTTAATCAGCTGTTAGGAATCTCATTCCGACGGCACCAATTCATTGCAGAGGTCAGCAAATGATGTAATGCTACGTTTCTCTAAATCTGCTACGATGAAGAAACAAGCTCATTTAGCAAATTAAGATTAGGTGAGCTTTTCCTTTAACCCCTCATTGTTTTCAGATGATGATGAAGAGGAGGAGGACGAGGAAGAGGTGGCTGTCGATGCAGATGGCCAAACAGCCTCGGAAGAAGTGGACTTACTGAATGAAGGCCTTCCGCCCCTTCTTCCCCCACAACCCTTGATCTCACGCAGACCCGCCACATCATCCTAACTTCACCAAGGGCTCATGCCAACCCAAATATTGATCCAATGTTCATTTTGCAAGCTATTCAAAACAATATGGACCCCTATATTTTAAAAACAGACTATTTTACCAGTGCTGGTACCTCTTCTGTTTCAGTAACTGCTTAGAAAAAGTCACTAGATGACTAAATATAATTGGAGATGACTTAAGAAATCCTTCCAAGATTTGTGGTGTTGTTTACTGCGTAGGGAGTGTTCGCGTGGTATTTCATTGCAGTTGGCACCGCAGTGGTATTTGAGTTATGAATGACATGATTTGCTTTAAATGTTCTCTGGATTTCGTATTTATAAACGTCAACATCAAATAAAAGGCTACTCTTGTGTAGTGCAGTCATTTGTAACAGATTTAATTCAACATCCAGTTCAGTTCCAAAAGCATTGGTGTTTTTACATATACAGCAGATGCCTAATCTACATGAAGAAACATCAGTGGAAGTAATCGCCATGTCTTTTTCCTCACAGGGTTGTCTTCCCCTGGTCTTGTAGCGAAGAGTAAACAAGTGTTGTTCGCACATCTCGGTGGTCGAGCTGAAATAACGATGCCAGGACATTGCGTAATCCATATGTTCTGGCCCAATGGAGGGTGATCAGTGACAGGATGCGCTTCTGTTGCTGGCGTCACACAGAGAACGGCTACAACCAACTTAATGAGGTCCAGGGAGCACAACCCCAAAACAGCACTCGGCTCACCATGTGTGGCTTCCACCGTTGCAATGAATGAATCCTAGAGAAAGTGACGTGTGGTGCTACGTAAAAAACATAAGGTTGAAATATTCAGAGCGCCTTGTTAGTTTACATTTGAGTTATTGATCGGATCTGGATGTGCTTCAGCCGTTCACTTTAGGACATGGTTCAGCGAAACTACACCCAAGATCTCCAGTTGCTGTAGAATGAGTCACCACTCATCAGTTATTTGGTTTGGTGTGAAATGTTTCAGTCAGCACCGGTGTTTATACTGTGTTTGATAATCAGCCTTTGTCATAATGGTCATGCCTGCTCAATTTTTTTTTCTCCCACTATCATTTTGTTCAAAGAATGTGAATTTCTTTTTTTTTAGTACATTAGCATCATTGAGCATATTTAATAATTTAATGTATATGTGCAATATACTCTGAGGTACCTTATGTGTTTATGACTTGTTTTTAGGTTCCATTTTTTGAAGGTAGGTGGTAAAAATGACTTTCTTGTGATATAATGTGTACCTTTTTTCATTGTAATTTATAAATTGTAGATTAAATGTTTTATATAAAGAATTCTACCCCTGGTTAAACCACTCCACTTTATTGATCCTTACAGTTATATTTAAAACATGTTCATGCATTGCTAAATATAGTTTTTTTGCATAATGACATAAACATAAGTAGAGGTATTTTTTATTATTTAATCACTTTTTCATGTCAATAATCTAGACAAGAGGTGTCAAACTGGCTTTCAAAGTTTTATTGAAAAATATAAATATAAGACATTCTCTTGCACAACAAAAATTAATGGTTGCTCATTAGTTTATTAACAAACTTAAACAATGTACTGTATGTTACAATGAAACTCAAGTCTGTCATAAAATTATACAGTACTGGAAAATATTGTCTTTTTTTTTTTTTTTTTAAAGAAACTCAAACGTTTTCTTCATCTACCGTTCTGAATGATCACTTATACAATAACATTGATGGAGAGTGATGACAGTTTTGCGTTTCATATACATCTACTGTACTCTATTCGCCTTCATTGAAATATCTACAAATAAATAAGTCACCGGTATAAATAGATCATGATGGAAAAGCAGCACTATGGTACAGAATATTCATGTTTGTGCTAAATGTAAAAATATCTTTGGCTGATGGGTTTGCCCGTGGTTACTTCCCGAATATTTCCATCATTTTGCGGTTGCTGTGAGCTTGCTGGGCCATTTGTTCGGCTCTGGCCATCTCCAGTACTTCTCGTAGCAGATGAAAGGTCAGATCCAGGGAAATCGGCGGCTCTTCCGACCTGCGCTCTCTCTCCACTGAGTCGAGCGCCCGGAGCGCGTAATTGCCATCCAACCGGCCGATGTTTCCAACTTTCCCCTCCAACAGACGCTGTGTTAACTGGAGCTGCAGTGCTCTTTTGGAATACTGGGCTGTCTCGGGGAAGCTGTCGGCTGGGGATCGGGGAGAATTCTGGTTTCTATTACCGAGCCGGATGAAGTACTCCTCCCCTAAGCGTGCCAAAAGCGGCGGGGACTGTCGCTCTCCATCGGGGTCCGTGGCTGGCTGGTTGGAGCTGCTGTCGATGGCTCTACATTCATACGGTGGTGGAAAGGCAACGAGCAGAGCCACGGTGGTGACGAGAAAATTGAGCTTCATGTCAAAAAAAGTGGTGAGGAGAATCTGCGGGAGAAGTGAGTCAATTATGCGCACGATTTCAACTTCTCAGCAACTGTTTTGCGCACTCTGGGACGAAGCTCAAATCTTCACAGAAGCAATATGTTTAAAGCAAACATTACTGCAAATTTGCATTCGTAATTGCATTGCACAAATGTGCATTTCTAAGTCCACTTGGGCATTTACGCGCGCTTTAAAGTTGGAGAGCTCGGTGCCTCATTGTGCGCAAAACACGAGGACGCATCCACAGCAATACAAACTAACTAGAATAAAGATTACCAGTGTAAGATGTTAATACTTAAAGTTTACTAGGCTACCTCAGTACCAGATGTCTTATTCCAGATAAGATGTTGCGTACCTGTGCGTAATTGGTATATCCTTGGATGGTTTTTGAACTTTGCGAGGAGCGTCTGTCTTCCAGTTGTTGCCTATCAAGTTATTACTTTTAGGACTTCTTCAAAGGAAGGCTGGAGTTTGCATTTATATAGGCACGGTCAGCGACAAGTGTCACGCATTTAGTAGCTTGCGTCTGCGCAGAGGGGAGAGAGAGTTGACTTGAATGAACGTAAGTGAACAGTTTTCGGTTTGAATGAGTCATCGAGGTGTGTGTATGTGTGCGTCCTTGAGTGTGTATGTGTGTGTGAAAGAAGATGCACATAAACCAGGGGTATTTTAAGATCCTCTATATTGATCTTTTCCCATCTTTCTGGAATATTTTGAACACTGTCCTATATAGATAATATTTGAACGCTTTATGTCTTTTGAAACAAATTATGAGGCTCCATATACGACTTGAAACCCCCTAAAAGAAGGCAAAACAAAAGTTTAGGTTTATTTTATTTAACGAAAGTTCCGTAAAAGTTAGATTTGCACACGTTCGCGAATAGAAGTCTCCTTCAACCGAAGAACTATGGCAACTCGAGCGCTTCCCGTTAAGGTCGCAATGGGAACCAAAACGCGTTAGTATTGTTAAAATTTATTACCTTTGATAGATTTACATAAATATCAGAAATATATCACTAAAACCTGTAGTGTTTAGTTTAAATTGTCATTCAGGCAGTTCAAACGGTTAACTGAGGGCGCCAAATTATCCTTGTTTGTATTTGACGGTTAGCTGAGGGCGCCAAAAGTACGCGACAAACGTCACTCTGACAAAATTACACTCAATTAAAATTCCTGACAGAAAAAAGTAAAAGCCCTCGATTATATTCAATAATTCTTACACTTACTTAGTTCAAATTCTACAACGTTATACCTTTTCTGTCATAAATATAGAATCTTAACTCTTTGACTAAATGTGGCAGTTTGAATATTTACATGCATTCTTGATCTTTGCTTAATTGCATATTCATCTGACCAAGGATGCATTTTAAAGTGGTGTGACTGCAATAATCAATCCCTTGGTCACATTCCAGGTTGTTTCCCCCATAAAATCAATCAAATATGTCACACTAAAGCGCAGGTTGTTCAGTTGTTGCAGCCACAGGCACACAGGCGTGGTGAACTTCGGCCAATGTTCTAGCGGGTGTCACTTATCCAGACAGCACAGACAGAGCTCTGGGTCCCGGTGATTACAGATGCACAGCGGCAGGACCAAGTCATTGCTGTCAAGTGCTGTCCTCCCCCCTCGCTCTGCTCTGGCCATGAGGGAGGCTGGGAGATGGAGCACTTGGCTCGAGCCCCTTTACACCTGCTTTCAGAATGCCAATCAGGCAGCGTCCCAATCAGCTTGTAGACAATACATGCTAACAAGTGTAAATAAATAGAGTTGACATATTTCCTAAAAGGTTTGAATGAAAATTCCATGTTGTTGCTATGTCCTTTCATGCGGACATGTGGGTTTGCATAAAAAAAGAAATGGTTTTAAACATTTTCACCATGTATACTTGCACATTTTAAATGAACAGGATACAAAACAATGTTTAAAAATGCTTTTTTTTTACCTAATATGTTGAATTGCATTTACATTACTGTAGTATTTTAACTTTACATAAAAAGAATAGATTAGATATCCTGTAGGATTTAGAATTTTAATAGGATTTTAGCAATATTTGTGTAAAAAAGTTTTCAATTAAATTTGATTAAATTTTACTATTAATTGAAAAAATAAATTCAGTGTATAATGTTTTATATTAAAATAAAGTAAAATATTACAACAAATGACAATTCAATAAATTAGGTTGAAATTGGGACATTGTTGTGTGATTATAATTGGTGGATAAAATCATAAAATCAAGAAATATGGAAAGGCCAAAGGAGGGAAATCTATATTTGATGTGTTTTAACTGTAATATTTCATGGTTATCTAACATTTCTAGTTCTTACAATAAAAGCATGGAATTTGTGCCTGAAACGCTTTTTTAAAAAAAAGTCATAGGGCACCAATTTGCACCCTATTTGTGGAAAGTGCCATTACATTTATGATACGTGGGATGGGGAAGGCTCAGGGGAAAAAGGCTGACGGTTAACAAGAAGAGTGGATTCATCCCAAGAATAACGTTATTATGGAGAATGACTGCATCCATCTACGATAAAGCTGACAGATGAAGAAGGCGGCAGACATCTTGGTTCTATTTCGAGCTCCTCAAAGCACCTAGTCCCTAATCCACTCAAATTTACGCCGGTGATTCACTCTGTAAATTAATTATTATTATATTCGCCCCACGTCTGTGTGATCATAAAAGTTAGACAAAACACCTCGACGAAGCAATTCCTGACATTCATTGATGTTTCAGACTGAATACATTATCCGCTGCGTGGGAGTTCTCATTCTGATCGATTGTATGAAGCATTCAAACAAATGATGAGGTCAAAAGCTTAAGCATTTCTCCGCAAAATAAAGCAGAGCAATTTTCCTCCTCCCTTCAGGCCCGGTGTCAAGTCCCATCATGAAATGCGGCTGCTTACTGACACAAATCCAACGTACCACCTCGCCACAAAATTCACAAATTTGCTCGTGGTCATCGATGTCACTGTGATTTCAAATCAACGTCTAGAAGTGGATCACGAAACAAGACCCGTGATGAAACACAGGAAGTGCCGTGGGCCTGGTGCATTCGAACCCATACAAGCACTGTGGTTTTCACTGGTGTATATGTATATGGTATGTCATATGTTTACCAGGAGCTAACATATGTGACAAAACCTGACACACTTCAGACAGTCAGGGAAATGTTATATCTTGCTCCTGATAGGTGTAACACTAACTGAGTCTCATTTGACTCTTAGTTCAAGTTCATCCGACTCTTTACCTCATTTGTTCCTCACAATGCCATAAGACACTTCACTTTCATCCTTGTAATTGCATTGGATTACGGCAGCACTGTTAACAATGACGCCGTTAAGCTGCGCATCGTCGTCAACAGATATAGTCTATTCTGGTCAGCTGTGAGGAGGTATCAATAAAGGTTGTCAGTAGTATAAATGAGTTTAAAGAGGCTCAGAGAGCCTGCTGATCTCCTTGCTCCAAATAGACTGGGGTCTGACTCAATAGAAGGGCTCATCTGCCTTCTCAATGGGGTGTTTGCCGATATGAATTGGTGTCTTTAATTAAATTCTGTAAACTCACAGTATTGGCTCCCTCCTGGTTTTCAGCTGCATATTAATGGCACCCGGCGATGTTTAAAAACAGCACACTCAGATGTTTAAAGAGACCATGCTGTTGTTAAGTGAAAGACCAAATTCCCATAACTTCATATGTAATGAATTTGATCGAGAACTTAAATACTTCTTAAATGTCAATATTAACTTAATATAAACTTTATTGGTACTGTAGTAATGTTTTAATATTTAATATTAATGTTGCCTATGGCAATTTACTTATCCAAAGCACATAAACTGGTCAAACTGGTCATTCTTGGACCCCTCCTCATCTCCATATAACCGAAGTTTCTTTATGACATGTCATTTCGAACATTCAACATTCAACAAAAGCTTATTTCTCAGGCAAGATCAGCCAGTTCTAGGTGCACGTCTCAGGCTGAAGATACAAGAAGCAACTTTTTGAGCAATATTTCTGGGCAATTTTGGTTAATGTTGGCATCAATAGGCAACTAGGTGAGACATAGGGCCTACGAGTGATTTTAAGTAGATTTGTTACACATTCTCATTGGGAAAGTGCAACACAATCTCACAAGCAATTCGTACATATGCCTATACATCGTGCCAAATTTGTGCCAATTCCACTCGTACGATTTCGTACGATTTGTCTAAAACCACGTGATGGGTAGGTTTAGGGGCGGGGTTATGTTTAGGTCATT
>JAUMHR010000038.1:2216876-2232941 GCA_032361145.1 Enteromius fasciolatus
TTATTACTCCAGTCTTGTATCACATGATTATTTAGGAATATAAATATTTTTTCCTTCATTTTTATCAATGTTGAAAAAATTTCCAGGATTTTCCTTAATGAATCAATAGCTAAAAGGAACCGTGTTTATTTAAAATAAATATAAATCTTTTATATCATCTATTTATATATTTTGCTTAATTTATCATTACTGAACAGAAGAATTCATTATTTTATTTTTAAAAAAATCTTTTGACCGGTAGTGTAAACAAACTATAAAATGGAAAGGACAGCACGTATGACGGGACAGAAACCGATGCATGACTAGCACATGGAGGAAATGCAGACAGGAACCTGCTAAAATCCCATTTCTATCCACATAATGACCCATCTTCATATGACACAATACTGTGATGAAAATATTTACATACATTTTTACAAATGAATATGATGAAAGGTGAGGGATCTACTCACTGTCCAGAACTTTATGAAGTATTGGAGGACAGAGGCTGCGATGAATAAGCAGTAAACCAGCGAGTAAGTCAGGAACAGGATGAAGAACTTGTAGTTTGAGAAACCCACACAGTTATTCACCCTGCAGAACATTGAGAGGAAGAGAGACGGTAGCAGCTTCACATTTATTTTCAATAAGTTCAATTTTGGTGTCAACAACCTGCGTCTCACTCACCATGGACAGTGATGATCCATCTTTAATACACACCTGTGAGTAACAAGCACTGAGTTTTAAGGCCATCCAAAAAAGAACAAAAAATACGATGTACTGAGTAGCTTAATTGACAAAATGTCAAAAGAAATATTCATTAGACGCTACAGTAACTTACATGTCACATGCAGAACAATGATGACATCTGTCTGGCTTGATGACCTGGCAGCGATCACAGTATCGGATAGCTAGAAGATGAGGGGAGGGGGAATTATTCCAATTTCTGTGTCTATTTTTAAGCCAAAATACAGGTTAAAATAGACAATAATGAGGGTAGTAATAAACTGATAATAATAAAAAATTAATAAATAAATGTGTATGTGTAATAATAAATAAATAGTAACAAAAAAAAAAAAAATAAACAGATAAAAAAATAAATAAATCAAATCAGTAGTGAAAGTAATATTGATAATAATGATAATAATAATACTAAAGTATATAAAGATGATCTAACCTCCTGCCCCGGTGCGGGTGTAGAGCGGCAGACTGGTGGCCACTCTCTTCAGGATCTCCTGCTGAGTTTCTGGACGCTGTTCCTTCTCATACTGCTCTTTCTCAGATTTGGGTAAACAGAACTGACACACAATACAAAGCACTGTGTGACAAATCAGCAGCATGCGCCGTTTGAACAACAATAGTGTATAAAATGATACGTATAAAACAAATATAGTATGCATTTATTCATAATTCCTGGATTAACTTGTTAATATGAATATATCCCCCCTGTGGCATGTTACCATGGGCTGCATTCACAAAACCAATAAAACAGTTTGTTTTATATCCGCTGTACCTCTTTGGAAGGGGTGCTTGGTCTTGTAAAGATGGTTTTCCAGTACGACCACACAAACATGATGAACGACACATGAAACACAGCCAGGTAGACAACTGCATGGAACAGAGAGAGTACAGTCATTAACAACAAGACTGCATGAGCCTGCAGAGAACAGCCTGCCAGAAACAGTCCGAGTATAAATCAGTCACGCTTGTGATTGCTGATGCAGTCTGACTGTGCTGGAAGGCCAAAGTCGGACCACATAAACCCATAGTAGCCTGACAACTGTGCCAAAGAGACTCTGTACCTTTAAAAACATATATACAAATATATTTAACTAGAAATTAATACATTTCCTCGGTATGATAATATGGAATAGTTATTTGGCTTGTGAATTTACAACAGTCTTTAAAATAATTTATTCTGATCGGCCAGTTGGTCATTGGTCAAAAGTGTTGTTTCAATTTATGTCTTTTGTATTATTCTCATGCATTATTTTTATTATATAATAAAATAATTTAAACCCAAACCCAAATCAACATTTCTGTGCATTTATTATATTTATTAAAAATGCTTAATTTATTTAAGCTCTACCTAGAATGCAGTGTAAACTACTTATCATAAATGTGCCTGGCAAAATGTAATAATAATAATAATAATAATTATTATTATTATGTAAATTAATGAAAAACTGAATTATATACAGTCAGTTTACAAACATCGTAAAGGTGTTATCCCTTAGTTAGCCTTTCCCTGAAAATATGTGAAGGTTTACTAACCTTTTTCAAGAGTGCTGGGAATAGTAACTGCAGAGAATATGAAACAGAAAGAGAAAAGAAAGTGTTAAGCAGCTATGACTATGACTGCTTTAACACTTCTGCTTCTATGAACACTGCTTAAAAATGAAATGCACTTTAACTGGACAAGTGATTTAAGGCTCGACTTTGTTAACGTGTTTGCTTACAAACTTAAAACAAGCATCTTTTCCATAGTAAAAATACGATTTGTGTTATTAATTCTAAACAAATCTGATTTCTAAAGAGGAGGAACCTTGGACGCGTCACTTAACCTTTTACAGGTAACATTATTTTATAATGATACTACTACATAACTAAGTTACATATAAATATTAATTGACATTAAATGACTAGCTGCAAAATAAACAAATGCAGTTGTCACCACCCAGCTTATACACACTTCCTGATCTTGAATACGGTGTGAACATATGCTCCAAAATCACAACGTTAATCCTTGTTGTTTGGCTTCCAGTTTAAAATCAGTAAGTTACGCTAATTAGCCTGCTCATGTAAACAAACCATTCCCTGATGTTTCAGTTCAGTGACTTCCGGTAGGCGCGTGCCCCACAGATATGAAAAAATAAAGCCCACTTACACAGACACAGCTCCACCACGTATGCATAATACGACCAGCACACCACTAAGGCAATAAATATCACCGGTATCCACGCCAGACCCCTCTGGCAGCATCTCAGTACATGTGTAGGCGCCATCTTTCCCCTTCTTGACTACAAAAGACGGGAAAAGAGGGATGTGATCCGTCTCTTCCGTGCCCCACCAACTCCGCCGGTTTGGCCCCGCCTTCCATTCGCTGTTCTACAGGGAAGGGTTGGTTACGAATATTCATGACGTTGCATTACGTTCACAGAGTGGACTTACCCGATTGGCTAAAAAGCAGAGGATGCTAAGCAGGCGCCAGTCTTATTAATACTCATTAAGTTAGTCTGAACGTCGGAAACCGTAAATTAATATTAACCCCTCCCCCTTCCTCTATGATAGGATTTTTAATTTCGCTCCAGTCTACCACAGATAAGGATAGGAGTTACTACAACCTTTAAATAGTATTACACGTGCAGTTATATAAAAAATATGAACTGCATCTGTTGTACTCCTAATACATTAAATATTATGTAAGAAAAACTAAAACAAAATAAAATTGACTCGAGACAATTATTGTCGCTTCTTTTAATAACAAACACCTTTCAAGTTGAAAAATACTTGTTTGCACAAAGTCTGCTCAAGTATAGAAATTTTTTTTCACTATTTGGTAACAAAAGGAGACAGAAACAAAAAATGAGTATACAAATTGAACATTCTCATACAGGCTGACATCTATTTGGTACAAGTAACCAGAAAACCAATAAACACAGGTCATCTTAATGGGAAGGGATGACACATTTACAATCACAGAACATGTGGTTTAAAATAAATCCACTAAGACACAGGTAAACGTAGTTCATGAGTATCTTCAACATCGAGAGCATCTACATTGAAATCCCTTCACGGGTATCACAAAATATGCTCCATTAGATCTTACGCAACACAACAAACACAGCATAGTCACAAGGGTAAAAGGGAGAACCGAACAGAATCTCAAAAATCCTTCAATGGCATCCAACAGAGAAAATATATATGTACACATACACATATATATATATATTTATAAAAATAAAGATCTGAGACACACATCATCTTTACCTCATGACATTTCCCTTTACCCCTATATAGACTTGCTGTTTTATCTCTTGCCCCTCTTATTTCCCGCTGGTGGCTTTTTGAGCTGTAGCAGTGGCCCTCCTGCCCCAAATCCAGGATTTTGTGCGTTGGAAACGCCAAAGGTCAGTCCAGCTGATGCATTGATACCAGGGTTACTGAAGTTGAAGCCAGAGGTGTTAGATGTTCCAAACCCTGAGAACCAAAGATTGTAAAACGTGAGCAGGAAATATTTTAAGTTTTCTCAAGCATTTAAGCATGTCACTTAAACCATGCAAAATTTACACTGCAAGCTCTCTGATTTCCAGTGCTTGCCCTTAAGCAGCATGATGTTGATGCATTCTGGGGGAAAGGATGATTATAATTAAGGGGGGAGCTGTTAGTAATGGTTAGCGTTGATGAAAGCAGGGAAGATGGAGGAGGGTGCTAACAAACACACCTGCGCTCAGGCTCCCTCCAGATGGCTTGCTAGAGGAAAACCCGAACGACAAACCTCCTGTTGCCACACCCCCAAACCCAGCGCCGCTACCAAATGCTGCCAAGACACAGATGGGGGGGTATTTAGGTGTTGCGACTACATATTTTCCAGAGATAACTCTCAGTCACGGGGCGGGGAAGATGGGGGACAGGAATGAATGATGAGTTATATTTGAGATTAACTAGGAAAAACTGATGAAGGAAAAATATGGTTAGGCAAATGTGAAAAACACAAGTTCTGTATACAACCTAATCAATAAACATTTCTGCACTATTAAAGTAAGAGTCTTAGATCAAATCTTAGATCTACAGGAATTTTTCATCATACCATATCCTGTATGTTTGGAATACAGCTATAGAGCATCAAACATCACCATCAAGTGTTTCAAATGTCTTCCGCATTGTTTTAAGCATCTTCTAAAGCCAAACGTTAGTTTTTAGGGGGAAAAAAAACAACAACATTTAAGATAACTTTCCTCTCTAGCAATTTGTGAATTAATCAATTAATACAAATTGTGAACTGAACGTGTTTCACTAAAAAGGAGCTGGATCTTTAAAAACGAGACTGATCTTTTCCTCAAGTCACTCACTCAATCGGTTCAAAGAGGCTCAAGTTTGCCATGGAAGATTATTTCAACTACAGGATTAAATTATAAAGGTAATTGTTACTATTCATCTCACGCTTTTTTCCTCTCAGATGTGTAAGGGGGGAAAAATTGGAATTAAGAGATACAAAGTAAAACACAAGAAAGTCAATTACCTTTTTAATATTTTTACTCCATGGTAAAATAGGAAGATTATCAGCAATGATTGTTTTTTGAGTAAGTTTTTTTTTTTATAATAATATGGATTCAGAAGACCTGGAGAACATGAGATGGGTCATACATGCTATGGTCACTATAAACGGTTGACCTTCATGATATCTATCATACATCTATAAATAAATATCTACTTAAAAAAAAACAAAAAACTATATATATATATATATATATATATATATATAAATAATTGACTTCTGCACAACACAACTGATGGTCCCAACCCCATTGATAAAGCAAGAAATTCCACTAATTAACCCTGATAAGGCACACCTGTGAAGTGAAAACCATTTCAGCTAACTACCTTTTTTTGTTAAGTACATATCTCCATGTGTTCATTCAGTTTTTATGCCTTCCATGAGAATCTACCAATGTAAATGGTCATGAAAATTAAGAAAACATGAGAAAAATGAGAAAGTATGTCCAAACTTTTGGCCTGTACTGTATATATATTTATGGTTGAACTGCCTCAAGTTTGAGATTGAAAGACTTCAGAGTGCAGAGATAGAAAAGGAGAGGATTATCACAGCAAGTACCTCCGAGGCTGGATGAGCCCATGCTAGTGCCAATACCCGAGGAAAAGGGAGTGCCAAAACCTGCCCCCAAGGGCGCCTGTGGTCCTGGGACAAAGAAAGAGAGCAGAGGAACTTACTCTCACGCACTCTCATATATAGATCCATATTATCAATACGCATACACTAATTTTTTTTTTTTAAATCAAACAGTCATGTGAGAGAAGCACATACTTTGAAACCATATTTTGTCCTTATTGAAAGTAAGTGGCACAAAAGCTACATAAAATCTATATCAGCATTTTCAAAAATATTGCTCATCATGATGTTGGAGCAAAAATCAACAAAAATAGGCCCTATTAGCTACAAATAGATTTTTTTCCTATTAATTGTACAAATCTGCTTCTAGTCACTTACCTTGAATCCACACTATCCTATTTTGATGGATTTTGCAAATCACTTAATATGACAAAATTACTCCCTCAACGACATCTGCAGACCTGCTGTTACTTAATGCGTTACTAAATAATGCTCCTGTCTCGTTTCCTTTTAGCTGGTTTAAATTTGATTTGATTATTAATTTAGAGATGTGATAAATCAGCATCTCAAATGCAGTCTTTTAATCCAATTCATTGAGAAAAAAAATCAATGATTTATCAGTCAAAAAGAAACAAAGACAAGGGCTTTTCTTTAAAAAAACTGATTTATTGTCAATTCAAATTACATTAAACATGACAAACAATTAAGGACAAACGATTCCTAGTAGTGGCTATGGCATTAACACCGTTTAAAACAATTAAAGCCAACCTGTGCCAAAAATGCATTTCAGACTAATGCTGTATCTAATTCAAAAGGCACACCAATTCAAATGCATCAACAAGCATCATCTAAACAAACAAACAATATATATATATATATATATATAATAATAATAATATAATAAAAAAACACAATCGATTTTTAAGTTAGATTATAGATTTCACTATGTTACTATTTGTAAACAACCAAAATAATAAGCCCCATATGTGTTCCAAGGAATGGAAACGTATACCAAGAACCAGACATGTCTATAAACAGACATCCTGTATAAGAGCTTTGATAAAGTACCAACACACAAATGCCACAACTTCCTAAAAGCGTTTTTTTAAAAACATGACATGCATTAAGATCATTCGTTTGTATAGTAGATTGGCAAATAAAAGCAAAAAGAAAGCCTGCAAGATCTGAGATTGGCAACGGCGCGTAATGAAAGTTCACTGACGGTCTAATTCATAGCTTCCCCACAAAGTAGGTGTGTTGCTTTTGTGAGGAAAGTAGAAGTCTGAAATAGTATTACCATCTCCACTATCACTCAAACCTTCGAGTTATGACAGCTATGGTAGAGAAAGACGGATCTACGCACAAAATAGCAGCTCTGGGCCACCAAAAAGGCCTTGAATCACAAAAACTGCACTTCTGAATACTGAAATTTGGCACAATCCTTCACCGTGGACCCTCAACAGTCCCATAAAGCAGCATGTTCACTCAAACTGAAGGCTTGAACACTGTAGCCCTTAAATAAAGTAAGAAATGAATAACAACTAATGTCTGTGTAGGATTTTTTATCATCAACAGACTTTACTGCAGTGTGTTGTCGTTGGGCTGGTTCTATAAAGGAAATGCCAACAATTGTATATTACAACTTCTGTGTATACATACATATACTGTGCAACTAATCAAGCCATGCCGTTGGTTTAGCGCACAACATATTTACAGTTAATTTAATATGCAAAAGAACCCACAACCGCCTAGACTTTCTTAGGCACAAAGGCACAGTCCATTTCCAAAGAGTATTATAGTACTATTAATTGGGAAAACAACGAAATGTGAATGAAGAACAGTCAAGATTTTGTTATACAGATCACACTGATAAAGCCCTTTTGTCGACTTGTTTCCAGTAAAATCACAACTCTAAAATGTCTGTCATTTGATTCTTCTCTCTAGACTGAGAACCCAGAATAAGACAAGTGTAAATAGATTCTGTTCCATTGGAAGCGGAACATCTAACACTAGCTCTCACACCTCCGACCTGCTATTATTGCCAGGAAATATCCATGGAAACTACAAATGCAACCATGGTTACAGAGAGACAGAGGGTGTCACCAAAGCAAATGAATCTTTAATCGAGAACTAAAGAAAATGTATAGTATTCACTGAGCTGTCTACTGAAATACAGTAAATGACCTTAATGCACCTCAGAATCAGTAGCTTACACACTCCCTTCTACACAAGCATATGCAAACCCCATGGAAATCTGGTTAACTCAAATCCTCACGACCACAAAAAGTATATATTTTGGAATAAAACGGTCTTAGATAAAAGGCTGAAAATACTTGGCAAAGCTACCAAGAGACAACCTAAACTGATATGCATGCTGTTCTAAAAGATTACAAATGATCTCAGATGAAATGTGGACACTCGTGCAAAAAAGCTTTATAATTTTATGAAAATTATTTAACAACATCAATCGAATTTTAGTATGCAGCTATCAAAATGCATGTTAGCAGTATGGTGCCACCAACGAAAAAAAAAAACATGGAAAGAACCAAACGTGCTTCTATCCTGAGGTACAGCAATCTCTTTCCTGCATAGCATGTTTATCCTTTATAAAATTACTCCGCTTTTTTTCTGTCTACCCATTGAAAACAAACATATTGCTCAAAAAGCTCAAACTGAAAAGTGTTTGTTGGCACTTCTATGGGTTTAGTTGATTATGGGAACATAAAACGGAAATAAGTGTGAACGCATTTCAGTTTGTGTGTAGCGAGTCTACGGTGTTCGGCTACTTTGTGTAGTGACGGCTACATTAGTGCTGTTGATCAAAACCTACCACCTTCTGCGCCACTCAAACCAGAAAACCTGTCCCACTAAATCACAGACAGACCAACTCAAAATAACAGACCCCTTTCTAAACCTTGCTTGCATTTGGAATGTTCCCATGTAACTTATTAAACATATTAAAATAGCATTTGATGCCCTTTCTTTACATCTTGTGTTTTTTTTTGAGCGAGGAAAAGAAAGACGAAAACAGAAGTTGGGCAAGAAAGCCAGCATCTAAAATCTCACAGCACACATAAAACCACATGATGTATGTTAAAATAACCCTGTTGCTCCACATCTCTAAAAGAGACTATTAAAAAAAAATTAAATAAAACAAAAACAGACATGGCACTGACTGAATTTAGGGTTTATTCTTGAATCCGTTTGCTCTATCTGCCCTTCTCTGTCATTTCCCCCCCCTCTCTCGTTCTTTCTGTTCACCCCTCCCCTCATCATTTTATCAGTCAAGAGGTCTAGAACTTGAAGGCGGTCAGACCTGGAGCCGGCTGCTGCTGCTGAGTGAGAGTGGCAGCCATTGCAACAGCTGCTGCGTTGGGGACGCTGCCGAAGGGGGCGGGGCCTGTGGTGACGTGAGGAGAGCTCTGCCATTTCTTGCCAGCAACACGTTTCGACTCGAATATGTCAGTGGAGTCATCGAGGAAGGCTCGTCTGTAGCCCAAATACTGATGTTTGAGAGTCTATGAAGAACGAGAGAGAACACGATTCAAATCAATCATTCTGATACAAACAAATGCAAACATACACATGTGCCTACTTACATTTACAAAATGTATATACATTTAGTTTTTATATATAACATTTTTTTTGTTTAAGTAACTTACCTTAACATTCTCATGAACTCCCTGCAACTGTGCAGCAAGTGCGACAAACGTCTGGTAGAGTTTCTGCATGGCCTGAGACAAATCTACATGATGGATGACATTGTACAGTCAAGTGGATACCAGAAATATCTTTTTATCATATGAATTAAAGCTGAGGTTATTTAGTTCAGAGAGATCACAGAGTAGATTAAAACCTTGCGGGGTGATGTGGGAGCCACTGCTCTGGGTGGTCAGATGATTCTCCAGTTCTTCAATCTGCTGACGGTACTGCAGTAACTGCACCTCAAATTGCTCCACCATAGCCCGGAAATAACTGGAGAGAGAGAAGGACAGCGCATTGGCGGGCCACAATTAATAGCAAGCAACTTTAACTGCTTATCGATGGACTTCACGAGTAGAAGTGCACAGATTCACTTACTCTGAAGGCGCTGTGTTCTCATGTTGGAGTCCAGGAGGGATCTTCTGGGTGCGAAGTGCGATATCAGCATTCTTCAATTCCTGTATGAAGAGAAGAAAAATGGATTACAGGTTTGAACAATGCTCAGCTGAACTGTTTGGGGTTGGTCTAAAAGACATTTCTGTCTAACCTGAGAAGTTTCCAACTTTAGTTTGTCTATGGAGAGTGAATTTCTCTGCAGCCCACTGGCACAGATGGACAGGAGCTGTCGGAGTGTCTTGATGTCCTCTTGCACTTTGAGAATGGCTTTAGAAGACATCCTGCTGATCTCTTCCTGTACTTGCTTCTGTTCCTTGACAAACTTCCTGTAGAAAAACACATATTAAGCACTAAATCAACTACATGCAACTACAAAAAAGTGGTACACTTACTGAAAGTTGTCCACATCTTGACAGATTGGAGCTGGCAGGTTTTCATCTTTGAGGGCTTTACTGTCCCTGTAGAGATAAAGAGCAAGGTAAGAGCTACTATAATAAACTATAACGAGTCATAAGATGATTGTAGGATAGTTCTTACTCCGGTCTGGTGCTGGATAACTTGTCAGTATTCTTTTCTGAGGAAGTACTGAAGTCTACTCCTCCCAGGCCGAGACTGGGCACAGGAGCAGAGGTGGTTGCAACAGAGGTAGAGACTAAACCACCAAGACTTAGAGGTCCACCTAAAGTGGACTGTCCCAAACCTGAAACACATATTAAGTGAGCAAGACACCAGTTTAAACTGAATTTAACCTGATTACAGAGGAAAAAGGCTAACCTGTCAAGGAGGGGTTGGAAAAGAGACTGGAACCAAAGGAAAAACCCGAGGCAGGAGCAGAGGAAGAGGTGGCACCTCCACCTAAGTTGAGGGAGAAGCCGGTGGAGCTGGTCTGAGGGGCTGTGGAGGTCAGGACGGATCCCAGAGTCAGGCCTGTGCCTGTTGGTGCAGAGGTGGTTGTTGTCAGTGAGAAAGGTGTAGCAGAGGCTGCTGGCTTTCCAAAGCCCAGGCTGAATCCAGTAGTACCAGCGGTCGAGGTGGTAAGACTCCCTACAAAAATGCAAAAACAAAAAAGTAGGAAATCAGTACAGCCTGACACATTATCCTGTGGTTCTGAAAGCAAATATTCAAGAGGCTTGAAGGATGAAGATAATTTGAAGAATGTAGGCCACCAAACAGTTTGTGGTTCTCATTTTTTATCTCTTCCCCATACATAGAAGTCAGTGGGGACCAACAACTATTTTGTTTCCCACATTCTTTAAAATAAAAAACTTTTATGGTCAACAGAAGAAAAAGGTTTGGGGTTTGTAACAAATTGAGGGGAGTAAATTATGATTTTAATTTGTATTTTTGGGTGAACTTTCCCATTATATCTACATTTGTATTTTATTGTTCTGAAAAACTATTTGTATACAAATGTTTTCTTACTAGTAAATTTAACAAATGGCAAGTATAACCCTGAATTAAATAAAATACTTAAGTTAAAAACAAACAAACAAACTACTTTCTCCAATAATCTTAATTATATTTAAAACATTGGATTTTTTTTTTTTACAGTGTAGTTATGTCAAGCTCTAAATTATTTTACCATAAAACACTTTTGTTGACAATAGAAGCAAATGTTTGAGGCCACTGAGCTTACTTTTTTTTTTTATAAAACTGATTACATTTCTTCTGGCTTGTTTTCGTGATGAATTGCTTACCTAAAGTAAGGCCAGTAGTGGATGCAGCAACCCCTAAGTGTTAAATAAACAGAATGAATTAAGCAAGACAATGTTATTTATTATAACAAAAATGAATAAATTAGAGTTTATGTCACAGAATCAGTAGAGAACCTGTGGGAGGTGTGTTAAAGGTGAATCCAGTTGCTGGTTTCTGTGCAAATAAACTCAACCCTAATCCCAGTGTAGAGGTGGTACTGGTGGCGGCAGCGGCCGGTGTGGATGTCGGTGTGCCAAATCCTCCAAATGCAAATCCACCCGTACCTGCAGCAGGTGTGCTGGGAAACAATATCAAGACATTAAAAATCCTTTATCCCTAAGGATATTAAACATATATGCATTAAACCTAATAGTTAACTTAGACAAAAAAAGCTTTTTGTTGTAGTTGCAATAATATATTTATTTGAAGAAAAACAACATACATTAAGTGCAGGCAATCATTTAGTAATCAAATACTTTTTTTGTAATTGAAAATGAAACGTGAGCTTGAATTTAAAACAGCAAACTGTTGTTTACCATTCAACAAAACGTAAAATTTTAAGCTGTGATTTTGTTTATATTCAGAGAATAGTTTTGCACAACTCGTTGAAAAAATTAGCACAAAGCTAACATGAACTTACCTAGTCGCAGCTCCAAATGAGAACCCCCCGCCGGTGGCAGTGCCGGTGCCGGCGGCTCCGAGGGTAGTCGTGCCGAAGTTAAAGCTGGACATTCTGCACCTAAATTTCCAAAACTCTGACAATCAGAACCGCGCGGGACCGACCTCGTGGAGGCCCTTAAGCCACTTCTTACGACATAAGCTGGATAATAAAAGAAATCACCACGAAATTCTGATGCGTATGAAGAAACTATTTTTAAAATACCCTAAACGAGTCAATCACAGGCAAGTTTGTTATTTTTTTTAAAACGACTGTGTGTTTCTATAAGTATTGAAATCGTTGCTGCTCCGTGTTTCCGCGCACACAACCTCTTCTTCGTCTGTCTCCTTGTTTTTTTGCGGCAAAATTCGAACATGATCTGTTTTTACCTATTGCCACCTAGTGGCCTGGAGAATCCCTGCAGGCGCATCCATTATTTGCATACTGTGCTGTTTGTTTTGTTTCTGTTGTTGGAAAAATATTCTTTCCACCATACAGACATATTTCCACTATTTCTGTAATATCAGCAACTATCAAATTACTAATTTATCTTTATGATGTTTTAGTGTTTTGCATTCGTGAACGAATCTAAAGACATAGTTCACCAAATAAAGTACAAATTAAATAGATAAATAAATAAAATTCAGTCATCACTTACCTCAAGCTGTTCCAAATTTCTCCTAAATACAATATATTTTGAAGAATGTCCAAACTAAACTAGTTTTTGGTGCCTATTGACTTTTCATACTATGGAGTGGGCAACAGCAACCCACATTCTTGAAGGTGAGTAAATTTTCCTCTAATTTAGATTTTTGGGTGAACTAAACCTTTAAATGAACCTAGTGAAAAATTACGATTACCATGAAAAACACAAATAACTATGCAGTACTATAGTGAGTAGAAAAAAAATACAATATAATAATTTATCATATAAATTATTACTCAGCATCAGAGTATAAATATTAGCCTACACAGTATAAGTTGTGTCTTTATATGTAGGCTATATAGCTGCATTATACATTTTAAGATGGGGTTCTAGCACAAGGATGATTATATTTGGGAGTATGGGGCATATAAATGACTAAAAAAACACGGATCTATAATAGAGAATATTACATGTAAATCAATGTTGAAAAGCCCTGTTCTAATGAAACGCTAAGAAAAGATAAAGGATAATTCACAATATACATAATATATTATGTGTATATTATGAAACAATTTATTTTAAATGCTTTACCAAATGCAGGTTATAATAAAAAAAAGCAAATAAATGACTAAAAGATTCTAAACGCGTCAGAAAACTACATTTCCCAGAATGCACCTGTCTGTTTTTCACACAGACACGCCCCATGTAGGAAGTGCTGAGTAGAACAGCAGAAACTGTTAGCTGCTAGTAGAGATGTTTTGAACGTGGCTTCAAACGGAGGCGGATTTATTCTTCACTTATTCATCCGATGTGTGAACGCATCTGTTTAGGATATTGTCATCCATTTCTTGTGCTGACCACGCTAAAACAGCGACATCATGGAGCACATCCGCACACCAAAGGTAGAATTTACTAAATAGGACAATTCTGGCAAAATCAGTCATGACTTCAAAGTCATAAACACTTGTTCAGTGCAACTGAATTTATGCATCTATAAATGTATCTAACCTGTGATATGATGTCACTATGTAAATCTGGCGTGCAGCTCTCGTCAGTGTTTATGTTCGTCTACATCGTTTGGCCTTGTATAAATGAACCGAATGCACTTGAATCAAGTCCCGGTGATCTGTCTGTGGATTTTCTGCCTTTGTGGCCATTTTGTCAGATTTCAAAATCTGTGCAGAACTGGTATGTCCTGGAAGCTTTAGGCCTTGGAGGCTGATTCTGCATTTTGATGTTTTCTGAAGGTATTAGAACAGTTATGCAATGAATAAGGCTCCCAAAACTGCCTTATGTATACTGTAAATGATCTTATTTGTTGTGACATCATCATGAAGCACTGTGACATCAATTATTACAGTAACTGGAGTATACTAAACTTTATCTTTTTCTATTTTCACCATCTCATCAGCTTGTCAGGGGTCCGGGGCCCATAAAGGCACTCAAGTGGGTCTGTAAATAAAATATAAATTATAAATAAAATAAACAATATGTATATTAAAGGTATCACTGATATGTAGACTATATCTGACTTTTGCTTTTTTATCCCTGAACTCCTGTATAAACTTCAGTAGAAAGTTTATATGCATTGTCTTTTATCAGTTTCCTCTTAAAAATCGTGCTCAATGTTTGTTTTGTGATGCCTGTTAATTTTATTGCGGTCACAGGAAGTGTGTTGCTTAGCTGCAGGCCAGTTGCTGGGAAACAGAGGCAGATCTAATTGTAATATACAGTAGTTTTAGATAATATGAATGAATGTCTATGTTAGGTGTCAGTCTCTCTTTATTGTTTTACTTGCACCAAACTGACCCTCTAACCATGTTTTCTGTGCATGTTCATCTAGGCATATGTGGTAGGATATGATTTGATATCAACCAACGATGCAATGCTAGTTAACGTAATACAAAGCCATTTAACTGAGACTCTGTTTTGGCTTATCAGCTCAAAAATGACTCAGCATAAAATGTATTCGCCACCTGTGAACTTTTTTCATACTTCATATTTCTTTATGGAATATTTTAAATAGTTACTATAATCCCTAAATAAAAGCGTAGCCCAATTTAACACAGTTTCTGTTTAAATAAATTCCTCAGGTTTTGCCTTAATATATTCGCAGAAAATGTGAACGCATGAGTGGATTTTGCTTGGTCCTGTCAGTGAACCTCCTATTATTTTGGATTATGCCAAGATTTCTCGTGGTTAGGTTCCTGTTTACATAGTGGAAGATATGTTTGGCTTGTCTTGAGTTGCTCACAGTTAATTTAAAAAATGCTCTTTCCTCCACAGGTAGAACAAGTGAAGCTGCTAGACCGCTTTAGCAACAAGTCCGTCACAGGAACCCTTCATCTGACAGCCACACATCTGATCTTCGTGGAGAGTAATTCAACCAGCGCCCAGGAGATATGGGTATGAAACCGCCTATCTTAACAGCCTCTAAGTTATCTGTTATGACGTGATAAACAACTCCTGTGCGACCCACAGGGTAGCTTGGATATACAGCACCGCCCTTTTTGTTTACTGGGTTTTAGTGAATTAGATCATGGGAAAGAGGTTACTAGTTCCTCACGTTGGCAGTAGGCATTGTTGCTGTGGAAACCTGTCGTCTGAGCTTGCCTTCGAGGCCAAGTGAATACGAGAGTGTAGGGGAGGCCAGGAGAGGACATGAATACCAATGACCCACATAGCTCAAGACGTGATCTGCCACACTTAGAGTCCACTGATCGCTCCATCTCTGTGTGTGAGCGTATGGCAGATGATTAACTTTGTCTTAGCGTCTTCTCCGCACAGGAAGCAGATCGGAGGTCTAGATGCTAACTGATACTGACCAACAATGATTATCATTACAATATCCTCTTGAGAGGTTATGATGATATTAGGCTGTTCATTGAACTATTTTTACCTGACGCACAATAGAACTGGTGAAACAATCCCATAGGCTTACATTAAAAGCTATTTCAATCCATTTAAATTATTATGGGGGAAATTATATATATATACACATATATGTTTGTGTTATATTTATATACAGTTGTGAAAAAGTTAGGACACCCTATTGAATTCCATGTACACTATATTACCAAAAGTTTTCGCTCACCCATTCAAATGATCAGAATCAGGTGTGCTAATCACTTGGCCTGG
>JAUMHR010000038.1:2237893-2255963 GCA_032361145.1 Enteromius fasciolatus
AATGGGATGGCACTTCAGTTCATAGAATGAGTAAAGGCAGGTGAGCGAATACTTTTGGTAATATAGTGTATATATAGCCATTTAACTTTAGTGTATTGTTTATTCCGGTTTTAGTAATTTTTGTAAACTAGTAAAACAATTAGTTTCCAAGACAACATTACTCATTTTTTATTTAGATTTTTAAGGTAAAGTTTATAATCTGATATTTATATATTAGGTGATTTCATCTTTATTTCAGTTACTGAAAATTATTTAAGTTTTATTTTTTAACAATAGCAACACTGGTATGTATTCAACAGATTTTAGGATTATTTAGGAACTATAATAGTTATTATTATTTTGAATTAGTTTTTATCCTATGTTTTCATTTTAATTTGTATCATTTTGTTATTGTCTGTTTTATTCGTTTTTTAAATTTTTTTAATTTAAGTTTTAGTTATTTTTAGTACATCAAGTTAGAGACCTGCGAGGGATGGATTTTTCAGTCCCGCTCCTGCAAATATATATATAATTTTCTCCCGCTCCCGCCCGCAGTATTTAAGTTTTGTCCCGCTGCCCCCCGCAAAAGCCCGCAGGTAAACATATAAGTAGTTTTATTTTCACCACTTCTTCCCGCTACTCTATTATTTGTTTCACTTGCTTCCCTTTTGAATATAAATAAAAAAGAAATGGAAAATAAACTAATATGTTTAGTTTTATTTGAGTTTCATTAAATGGACATGGACACGAACGAGGAGCTTTTCAGAACATAGAAATACATAAATTTTGCAATGAAACAAAATAATAATAAACATTGATTTCTGAAGTGGTCAAACAAAAAAGCATTTGGCCTAATACTGCTTCAGAACGTGCGTTAGCCTTTTTTTTCTTCAGCAATGTAGAAAAATCAAGTACAACTTCGCTTCCGTCTGTGTCATGCTCTTCAGACATTGTGCCTCGGTGTGGGTCTATAGTCATGAATCACGCGAGAATTAGCTTCCGACTTTGCGCCTGTAAATTGTTTTTACTTGATTTTGTCGTTCTTGTTGCTTTTGTGCAGTAGATAAATAACAGAATATTTTTTTAGTAAAAATCTTTTAAAATAAATCCATTTTGCGGGGGTAATTATATTTTCCAGCAACCCGAACAAACATGAGGACCTTACCGCCCGCATTTACCCATCAAATCTTGTCCCGCGCTGCACTCGGTGCGTTGGGTCCTGCAGGCTTCTACGTCAAGTTAATTTTAAGTTTTGGCAACTTGCTGAAATTATATATAAGTGACTCTGGATCACAAAACATAAGTAGCACAGGTACATTTGTAGTAATAGCCCACAATACATTGATGTCAAAAATTATTAGGATGTTAAGTAAAGATCATGTTCCATGAAAATATATAGTATATTTCCTGCCATAAATACATAGTAATATGCATGGCTAAGAACATAATTTGGTCAACTTTAAAGCTAATTTTCTTTGCACCCTCAGATTCCAGATTTTCAAATAGTTGTATCTCAGCCAAATATTGCCCTAATCATACATCAATTGAAAGCTTAATTTTTCAATCTTATGACTGATTTTGTGGTCCAAGGTCACATATATGCTATTTGAAAAATGTGTTCAAATTGAAAACATTGAATTGTACTAAAAAGTTTGCTTTCCCCCAGTTAAAATGTATTTTATGTCGAGTATCAATTTTTTAGTTAACGATCATAATCTTGTTTGTCATAAATGTTTTTGTAATGCCAGGCCGTGACTGTGGAGGGTGCCAGTGTGCTTGTGCACTGCTCTGATGGATGGGATCGGACAGCTCAGGTCTGCGCTCTAGGCTCTCTGTTGATGGATCCGTACTATCGCACCATTAAAGGTTTCATGGTAAGAGCTCTTTATCTGTTCAAGCTGACACTGTCATTTGTGTTTTTCCACCATCTAATATATCTTCTTGTTCTCAGGTACTTATTGAAAAAGACTGGATCTCCTTTGGACACAAGTTTGCAGACAGGTTAGCCTGATTCACTGTAAGGTTCCTAACTCTAGATGCTTGAAGAGTCTGGAATAACTTGCCGTCTGTTTGCCCCGCAGGTGTGATCAGTTGGACCCAGACCCAAAAGAGGTGTCCCCCATCTTCACGCAGTTCCTGGAGTGTGTATGGCAGCTGACTGAACAGTTTCCTCAGGCATTCGAGTTCAGCGAGTGGTTCCTCATTCAGATCCACGAGCACGTCCATTCCTGCCAGTTTGGCAACTTCCTGGGCAACAGCCAACGGCAGAGAGAGGACCTTCAGTGAGTAAAACTAACATCTGTTTACTTCCTTTCCATCATCTCAAACCCCTTACTTCATCTGTATATCATTACAGGTTGAAGGAGAGGACATATTCATTATGGGCTCACCTTCTGAGTGAAAAGCAGAATTACTTGAACCCTGTGTACAGCCCAAGCTTTGCAGAATCACACCCAGTCTTGGAACCATCCACCCAAGCCTACCACTTCAGGTACAGATGACTAATCTCTTCTGTTTATAAATGACTCCTCCTTTATTTAGACTCTTAATCAGTAACGGGTTTGTGTTGCAGGTTCTGGAGAAACATGTATCATCAGTTTGACCGCTCCATGCACCCTCGGCAATCCGTTCTCAAACATGTCCTCACCTTGAAAGAAAGCAACCGGGAGCTTGAGGGCGCAGTGCAAGCCCTGAAAACTGTGAGTTCACCTCAGGAATTTGGATAAAAAATTAACTTTGAATGCTCATTTCCCATGAAAAAGAATTAGTCATGGATTTGTGTGCTGCAATACCGCTGAGCTTCCCCTGAGGGATCAGAACAAATGAGGCTGTGAAGGACTGAAGTACAGTTTGATCAGTGTGTTTAAATAGATTGTGTAAAATTGGCAGCACATGCTTTTTGGAGTTATGTGTCTTTTTATTATTATTATTTATTATATGTTTACTTTTATTATATGTTATTTTACTTTGTATTTTATTATAATGAGTCAGAATAAATTTATATACACGTCCATTTTTTTCTGCTCACCAAGGCTGTACTTATTTGATAAAAAATATAGTAAAAGTAGTAATAATTTAAAATATTATTACATTTTGAATAACTTTTTTCTATGTTGATATTTGAAAATGCAATTATTCCTGTGGTGTGTTTGTGTGTGTATTAATATATAAAGTTTTACCCCCAAATATCAGCAAGTCTTTTTGCTTTTGTTATGAGCATGTTTTCAGGTCTATAAAGTGTTCTTGCATCTTTCATTGCCCCCAGTGATAACATCCACTTGCTTCGTTCATCTGAAATGACACATGCTGTCCTTTGTCTTCGTGTGTTTCCACAGAAGCTCCAGAAGTTTGGTGTGAGTACATCTCCAATAAAACCCCAGACACCTCCAAGAGAGCGCAGCCTCCCTCCCCGACCTCAGTCCCTTATCCTAGGAGCTCCTCCTCTCAGTCGGAAGGAAGTGCAGCAGGAGGAAGACGAGGAAGTGTTTGGAGAGGAGGCCAAAGAAGATGCTCCAGCCAGCACCGGCGGAGAACGGACTGTAGAGGGCAGCAGTGCCACGGAGAACGGTTACGGAGAGCTGACCGGATCGTTCGGCTCCAAGAATGAGCCCGGTGTGGTCACCTTGGAGTTTGGAGTGGCCAGAATGACCTGCTAAAGACACTTCAGAACTTTTTTGGAAAATTAAGTAATCTAGGAGGACTGAATTAAAATTGTATATCCTGTTGTGAGAAAGATTAAGTATGTTTGCTAGCGTGTGTGTGTGTGTGTGTGTGTGTGAGAGAGAGAGCACGCCCATGTGCGCAGTTGTTTACTCTACGTGATGGCACTGCACTCATGTATGATAGACAAAGAAATAATTGAGGGGCAATTCAGAGATGGACCCCTTAATGTAAATTCATTGTTCTATCTGTCAATTCAAATGTTATTTCTGTCATCAACTACATTTAAAAGAAAAAGGAAAAAAAAAGCTTGTTTTTTTGTTTTTGTTTGCTCATTTTTTTAAAAGAATGTCATAGCACTAAAAGAAAAGATTAAACAACGAGCTGAAGGACTTGTGACTGAAATCCTCCAATTCTTAGGTGTTTGGATTTAAAACTTAATTTATTCGATTGCTGTTATCTTGAAGGGTGGGAAGATTAATGCTGCCCTGAATGAAGGATGAGTGTAGAGATGCCCTACACACAAGGGTCCCATCTGCAGTCTGGTCGATTAGGGGGGTTAAGTTAGGAACCCAAAAGGTTAATGTGATGTCATAGAGCAGGTCAAAGGTCATATTTGTTTACAGTTGATTATACGAGCTAACGATAAATCATTACCGCTACTAATGTAAATGAAAAATCTAAAGCAATCTGTCATTGCCACATACAAAATAAGCAATTGCCAATACACACATCAGCCTCTTATCTCACCAACTCTGTATTTATATGATACAACTATAGTAAAAGCAGTAATATTTTGAAATATGTATATATATATATATTTTTTTTTTTTACAATTTTCTATGTTCATATTTTAAAATGCAATTTATTCCTGAAACGGCAAAGCTGAATATTTAGTAGCCATTACTCCAGTCAGAAATTATTCTAAATTCTAATATGCGGACTAAAGATTTCTATTTCAGATAAATGCTGTTATTCTGAACTTTTAATTAATCAATTCTAACCTCAAAAACAAAAATTGTACTCAAATTACATTTTCAGATATATACATATTGATCTATTCATTACATTCTACAGTATTTTGTAGGTTTTTACTGTATTTTTTAATGAAATAAAGTAAAATATCTTAATTATTCCAAACTTTTGAGTTTTGACCAGTAGTATATATTAATTAAACCGCACAGAAATATAGTGTAAATACTTGTGGCCAAAATGTCTATTAAATTCATATTTAGGATTTAGGAATATTTGGCAAGCCTAAACTTAATTTGGCATGATAACCTGCCTAGACTTTTTACATGCTATGATTTGAAACATGGTAATTCTAATCTGATATAATATTTAGAACAGTATGTGAATTTGGCATACAGTGCTAAAGTTAAGCTGATTACAAATTGTCTCATATTTTTTCATATGTATTCCAATTAGGGCCCATTGCTTCTTTCTGTGGAGAACCATCTCGTAATGGTGAGAGGCTGTCCATGTCATGCCACATTTCCAGTTGTAAGTACTCGTCCGTCATCCACCTTGCGTTTGTAAGCACGTCCTAAAAGTGATTATTAGGCCCAAACCCTCGGGACTGTATTACTGACTGGAAGAGGATCACTGGGCGAAATGGGAATTAGTACTAATCCCTGCGAATGTGGCCCTAGACGATAGTCTGCTGCATGCCTGTAAAGACATAAATACAAGAGCCAGCATGAGTGTGAAATGTGTGTACACTCATGTCTTTTGTTTTTAATCTAAACAGGCATAACTCACAGAACTTGATTTGATTAGCACATTTAAAAAAAAAATAAATGCAGCAAAAAAAATTACGAAGACCGAACAAGTAAATGCGTTCATTTAATAAGCACCTAGGTTCATCTAAATTAGCCAAGGAACTATGAAACCCCTCATTTTTCTAATGGGCACTGTTTAAGTCACTGTTGGTGGTTATGGACCTGTATGTGATTCTTTATAAAGTCAGACATTTTATGGAACAAGTAAACAAACTTTGTCCCTTACTTTAATTTCCTCACTTAATATTCATAGTTTATGAGTTAAAAACTTTCTACATCCGTTTATTTTATAATATTCTGGTAATTATTGTAAGCTTTATTGTTAATCTCACCCTTTACCAGAGGTCACAATAGGACTTAAAGCTGTGTCACGTGACTCCGTAAGCTGGGTTTGTTTTGCAAATCTGAGCACCGGTGACGGGACGCGCGTGAAATATATCCGCGCGTCAGACTGTATTAATAAGACGCTAAAGCCGCTCAGCTCTTATTACAGGAATAAAGGCATCCTGGTAAGTGAGCGGGGCCTTATAAAAGTGTACCGTGACATATTTCACAACATTTATGAGCAACGCGGGGTTCCTCGGGAATTTCCGTTAGGTTTTTAAGAATGGCGGTGTTGGATTTATTTTTATAATCATTCATATTGCGTGAACGTTGTTTCAGGAAACGTTATTCACAAACCTCATTTTAATCAAAGATACACTATTCTGAAAACCGCTAAAAAATTCCCAAAACGCGTCTTGAATTAACCTTCCGAGCCGGGGACAAATAAACAACACAAACATTGATAACTGATATTTCTTAATTATTTTATATGACATATCATCTCATGTTAATCATAATGTTATGTATTTTTTATTTTAAAATCTACTTTTTTAAGCAGAAATATGCTTTCATAATAAATAAAACAGAAAATATCTATCTCAATATAATGTTGCCATTAAAGAAATTCATCTGGTAGAGCTTACTAAACACAAAACCTTTTCTTTTTTCATTTAAATTACATTAAGGGGTTATTATAAAAAATGTAAGCCTGGTACATGTCAAGTAGCCTATGCACAACAAATATTAATTTCGATAAGCATTATGGCAGCAATCATCATGAAAATAAATTGATTTTAGTATGAAATCCCAAATCTAGTGGTGACTGAAGTATTTTGACCCAAGTGTGCCTGGCTGACTACTTCTCAAAGTGATTAAGACACTGCCCCATCTATCTATTAACACAATAAACGGCTCTGGTTTTACATGATGATGATGAGGATACATAAAGCAATCTCTTTTTCCACTGCATATGTTAATCCTGTCTGTGGGAAGGTTAAACACAGTTTGAGGCTAAATGGTTTATCACTCTTTGTCTTCTGTTTGACTGTCAGCTGCATTACGTCCCAGTTCATGAGAAGATTGGTCTTTGGCTTAAAACACTGCCATTATTGATGTCCAACTCCACAATAAGAGCTGTGCTGTGCTTTGAAGAATCTGCACACACCTTTGTCCTTTTCAGCTGAAGATAATATGGGGGAATGCAGCATTGTAAAATCTGGGCAACACACCCTTATTAGCAAACAGTCCAGCTCTATTCTTTCCAAACGTCCCAGTTTGTTTCTCAAGAGAGTTTTGTCCTTGGCAGCAACAGGGATGTCACACTAGGGGTGGATGATGAAAGCACTGTGTTTATCCACCGAGGTGAATCCTTAAAACGCGTATTGCAAACTGAAGTAGTTTTTTCTTAGGTTCTGTTTCTTGCTGCTTAACTCTTAACTTTACTCGTGTGGTTCTGGTTAATTTTTCTCCTTGTACCCTCAGGCAGACAGGCCTCCCGTGGCCCAGAGAGAGAAGAACGAGTATACAAACCCAAACCTGACCTGAAGAAACAATGGGTGTGGTGGCACAGTCTGTCCGCCATGCCTCAGGAGCTGCTGACAGAAATGGCAAACACAGGTGGGGAGTTTCGGTCCAGTGCAGCAGATCTGGAACCAAAGCTGAATCAGAGGCCAGGAAGACCTGACCTTGCTAAAACGGCTGCATGGTAGCTTACCTTCACACATACACACACTGCACACTCCGGCTCACCCCCCCTTTACATTGTGTGAATGTAGACATTGTTTCATGCCAGTGAGGTGGAAGAGGAAGCCTGTATACAGATAAGGGTGGATGGGTGGGCAAATCAGTTTTGGGGATTTCTTCAGGCTGTCTTAAGGGATTCTTAAAAATAAGGGAAGAGGCTCAAAGAAATGAGGATATAGGTATTATTATTTAGCACTGATGTCTTTGTTTCGGAGTTGTTCTGGGGTTGTGATTTGTAGACCTGGAAAAGTCTTATAAATTATTCAAATCTCAATTTTTTTTTAAGTAAATAGAATGTATATTTATATGAAGTAGCAAATTTGTTACCAATTTGGAATAAATTAATTATCAATAACTAACAACAAGTTTAAACATTAGCAATTTAGGTTAATATTTCTACATATGCTCATTTATTTATGTTAATAATGGAAAAAAGGGAAACAAAGTTTATTGTTGTTTAATTATGCTTTCATTCAGTCAATTGAGATAAAATTGAATTGAGTTCATTATATCATAAATACCATAGTGCATTACCACTTGTTAATTTCAGAGCATTTTACTGTCAGAGCAACTGTTTGTTAGAGACCTTTGCTTCATTCTTATATTCATTGTGTTCGAAATATTTAACAAATAATGATTATTTCACAAAAAGTAGGACGGACTTCTCTCACCATCCTTATCTAGTATCTGTGAACGACTAGAGAACTCATGGGAAAGTCACTAACAAATGCATTAGTTAAAAGGTGTATTAGCTCTGCCAAAATATTTCTAACATATTATGTTTCTCACCAAATGTCACCCCTGATGTGTATATTTCAACCCCTAAAAAAAGAAAACCCAAAAGCTTTCAGTTGTTTAGCTACTATTGCACACAATTGGACTAACTAATTGGTGTTGTGTAACAGTGGAGGAGTGTGGTAACTGGAGTCCCCCTGGGCCCATATGCTGGAGGCAGATGGACTGCGTGTTATTAAGGGGTAAGTTGAATATGATCAACCACTCCAGACGGCTCGAAACAGGTGAGGACCACCAGCGTGAGCTGATCTAATCTCATTTAAATTTCATCAGCCATTTCTCTAAACTGTTTTGTAAATGCACTCATTATAAGTAAGTTAAATGTTTATCTAAATCTGCCTCATGTCTCCATACTTGTAATTTCTCTAATCAGCAGCTTTTGCTTAAATCCTAAGTACAGACGCTACGGCAACCACACAACTCGCATGTTTTCTTGAGCCTTTTCATCTGAGGGGGATTTTCAGTGGCTTATTTTCAATTACACTGAGAGGTTTGTGCTTATTCTATTTATTTCCCATAACACTCTTGATCATTATATCATTTCTGGAAACGTTCCACATTTGATTGCTTTTCAGGACAAATCCATAATGTAACAATAATTCCATTATGACCGCCATTTAAAAAAAAAAAGTAAATAATGCAAAAACTTTGTCTATTATGTACACACACGCACGCAGTTGCACTCACAAACACATGACGACAATCGTGATGTCAAAAAGCAATACACTCATTCTTTACAGCCCGCATGTAGATGCATATCACGCCTCTTCAATGAAATAGAGAGAATAATTGAAGCAAGAAAGAGGAGAAGGATATGTGATGTTTGCAGTGTGGGGGATGAGGGTGTGTTTGTGTGTACGGAGGGGGTGAGCTGTGTGGGCGGAGAAAAAAAGTGCTGGCTTGCCTCCAGCGCTGACGAAAGCTGCTTAACCCTCCCAGTTACCATAGAGACTGTCAGGCGCAGCTACCAGTGAGAAAGAAAGAGAGCGAGGCAGGGAGAACACCAACAAGCGAAGGGAGCGGATAGAAGTGAAGAGGGAGAGGAAAGGGAAAGAAGCCGTTAGAGACCGGGTAAAATAAAGGGAGAAGAAGAAAGAAACAAAAACAGAGGGTGCAGCAGACATAGTGGCAGAGATGGAGGTTCAAAACGAATTCAGTGAACCGCCTCCATGTGATCCTCAGCCACCAGGAAAGCTCAACAAAGCCGCATTCAAGCTGTTCGGCAAGCGCAAGTCCGGCAGCAGCATGCCGAGCATCTTCTCTGTCAAGAACAAAGGGGAGTCCACCGGTAAAGCTGCTGGCAAGACACTGGAGCTTGTTAGGAGCAAAACTCACGATGGCTTAATAACGGACACTCCTTCAGAGCTTGACAGTCACCGGAAAGAGGAATCTGCCAGCAGTGACCAGCTCCACGCCGGCACACCAGATGGTGTGTCCGCTGCCCCCCTCCGCAGCTCCATCAGCAAGTCTTTCAGCTTCTTTTCTTTACTGCGCCGGAGCAGTAGCCGTGCAGGAGATGGGACTACTACGGTGGGACGGCGAGGACGAGGACTTAAGGGGCTGTTCAGCAGTATGCGTTGGCGGCGGAAGCCCCAGGTTCAAGAGGACTCCTTAGAGGTAGCCAAGGAGGTGAAGGAGGGAGACCTAACACTTTCCTCTAGCTCCAGCAGTGTGAAAATGGAGAAGGACATGACACTGACTCTTGAGCCCCTGCCGCAAGTGTTTGAGGAGACTCCTCTCCCAGGGGAAGCTGAAAAATGGAAGGCAACGTCTATGCTGGAATTACAGGGTACTAATGAATTGGAGTGTGGTAATTGCAGTCCTCCTCTTTCGCAACAACATACAGTCACAGAGGAGTCTCCAGTTTCATCTCCTTCTCCACTCCGAGCCCAGACAGAAGGGCTCCAACATAATAAACACAGCAGTTCGACTCACTTGTCCTCCATTCCGACCTGTTCTTTGACGCCGCCAATGGAGCACAGCACAGCCGACCCACAATCTGAGCAATCTGTGGATCGCCTATGTTCCATGTTCACCGATGTTACTTCACTAAAGAGCTTCGATTCTTTAACAGGCTGTGGTGACATCATAGCTGATCCAGAAGAGGATTCTGGGAATGGGGGAAGTGCCACGAGCAGTGGTACCGGTAGCAGTAGTGGGGGATGCATGGGTCGGAGATTAAGCGGAGCCGGGACAAATTCAGAGAGGTGCTCTCCTGCCAAGCCTCCACTTCCTCCTCAGGTCAGCAGTCTTACATCTATCCATGCTTCTTGCTACATGCCAGCCCACCAAAGACCACGTGCAGCACCTAAAAAGCCACAAGGCAGTGGAGTTGTCGCCTACATGGGTGGAGGGGAGGAGATGGCTAGTCCAGAGGGTGTTAATGATGCTGACATGCAGGGTCTATGGCATATGCTGCCCCAGAAGGGTGAAGACTCCCCAGCTCTGAGACGTACAGAGCCTGTCCTCCATCATGCACCGACCCGGCTTGAGAAAAGGCCACCACAAGTAAAGGCACTTGGCCTCAGTAAGATCCCTGTGAGCGGAGGTAGCAAGATGGGAAAGCAGCAACCCTCACATCCCTCACCTCCCCCTGTCGATAAAGAACTCCAGGATGCACCACCGAGCGATGAAGGCTACTGGGATTCTCCCACACCTGGCCCAGAGGATGAGGACAGCACCTTTCTACGTCGGGAAGGTTTGCTGAGGGATAGCTGCTCTGGAGATGCACTTTATGACCTCTACGATCCCGACAGCCCTAGTGCTGCCGGTTCAGACGATGATGTGAGTTCGCCAACAAAATCTGCAGGTGATCTAAAACTGAACTTGCCTTCCCCAAAATGCTCGTCTTCCGACACTTCTTCATTCCGTTCCATGAAAGGCAGCACCAGCCTACCTCGAGATTCCAAGATCCCTATTAGTGTGAGGCAAACACCACCTTCCCACTCTTCCAGCCAAGGCACACTGTCTTCCAATCTTAGCCCAACTTCAACCACTACTCCTAAAAAGACTGATGCCCCACCACGCACTCGAATCCCTGTCTCGAAGGTTCCTGTCCGTCGTTCCGGCAACAAGAGTACCCCCACCTCACAAAGCAGGAAGTAGAGATCTTGGAGGCCCATCATGTGTTTCTAAAAATACAAATCTATCACCAGAGCTTTAGGCCAAAACATAATGTTTTTTTTATATATATATATATATATAAAACAATCAGTTTACACTTCTTTGATTTCACCCATCTACCGATGACTATATCTTTACTGTGTTTTTATATCTTCAAAATAATTTTTTTGTGATGTGTCGCATATTACAACCTGTGATTAAGAGTTTTGTAGAATGCACTGCAATATGTAACACATGACATTCATAATTATGTAGTCTTGAGGTTTTCTTTTTTTAAACCAGCCTTCCACAGAGAAATAATAAGGTGAAGATGCTGATCCGAGGAAGAATGTTTAATATCAAAAAGCTTCTCATTCCCTTCCATTGGATCAGTGAAACTGCTAATTTCTTGCTCTGTCATCCCACAAGCACTGTGTAAAACGCAGCTGCAGTCTTTTATCTCTCCAGTATTTTACATGTAATGAATTTGGAGAACTGTGTGAGACTAAACCAAGCACTTCAGACACTCCTAAATAAAGCTGCATGGAGTCTTGTACATTTAAACTGGATCAGGGAACAGCCTTTTGTTCAAGACACTCTTTCGTATCACACAACGTGACTTCCTATTGATATTGATGAAAAGTAAAACATTCTTTTTACTGAATCTTCACTTTTCTTACTCTTTTATATTGGACAATGACCTCCCTATGGCCTCACTGTGGATATTTGTGCATTGCTCGTTTTGTCTTTTGGAAAACACGACTTGCAAAAAAATAAATCCCCGGATCGTGAGTATCCTCCTTTTTCACAGTGATTTGTATTACTCTCGCTAACCTGGACATACTGAGCTGGATATTTTTGAATGTAGCATGACATCACTCTACACAAAGGTCTGTTTAATTTGCCTGCTCACTGCTCAATAAATAAAGGAGAGAGATACGGAGAAGCCCATATGTATCATGAATTATCTGTCTTCTGTCATGTGATCGTTCTTCTGGAGATGTTATCATCCTTTAGCTCCAAGACTTGGACTGGACTTCCATAGGAAGTGTTTTCAAGTGAGCAATCGCTGCAGAAGTCAACTTCTTAATCAGTATTTTTGGTGAGTTTTCTAGTTTAAAAATACCAAGATAACCTTAAAGCAACATGAATTGACATTTAATTTTTTCAAACATTTTTTACAAGAAAAATAATGATTAAGAAATAGATTTAAAGCAGTATTTGGCTTGATCCGCCAGTCAGTAATACACTTTTTACTCTGTTAACCACTAAGACATTTTATTTGTAAACTGTAAACCACTTTTCTTTTCAGAAGGCTTCTTTCTTTTATATACTTCCTTTCTTTAAATTGTTCTTTATTTAATAAAACATCTCTCTGTACATCCAGGAAGTGGACGTCTATTCAAGTGTGAATGCATGCATCATTTTCCACACACAAAACAGGGTCATGTGGGCAGCTTAGATGTTAGCTGTTTTAATCGCAGAGACGTAAAGAGCATCGCGGTTGTCTTTTTTGCAGCCAGCCACAGTCTGCTGGGATTTAAATCCCACCCGTTAGGAAGGAAGAAGAAAGCTGCTCTGGGTTCATCTGTCGGCATGAATTCGGTGGACAAAGGGAGGTGTTTACTATGGGTTATGGGGGAGAATTATGGGCTTCCATTGTCATGGATCTGTTATTGATGTGGTTTTGGAGTAGTGAGGTGAAAGAAGGAAGTGCCTGTGGAGTGAATACAGATAAGAAAGAGCTATGCTCGATTTAGTGCTTGTTCATTAAGGCCAAGTGGATAGAGACATGGATATGTGTGCGTGTGTGTGTGTGTGTCTGAAGGGGGGATTTGGTGCAGTCCCAACAGTAATGGTGCAGCGAAAAAACATTCACTCCTGAGCAGCTCTCACTGCAGTGTGGCTTCTTATGTAAAAGCCTTATGTAACACCATAACCCTCTGATATCATCCCTACACATGAGAAAACTGCTGGGATGTGTGTATGTTTGTGTGTTTATGTGTAGAACGCTATTAACTGCAACGATCTAAAAAAATTGTTAGCATTAGCCATGAGTACCCTGTAATTGGGTCAGCTGGATTTACCCTTTAAAATGAGTTTTTATCTCTCTCTGTGTGTGTATAGTAGCAGAAAATTAGACTTTACTGCTGTATGCATAATCAGAGCTGACTGAGTGTGTATGTGTGACTAATGGTTGGATGGCCTAGTTTCCAAAGACCCGATTCTGTGAATGAGAGAGAGAACAGGGTCAAAGGGAAAGAAACATGGTTTATTTATAAAAACACTGGCGTTACTATGCTACAGTGATGTAAAATCATGGTACTTTGATATACTATGACGTTTTATATTCATATACCACATTTTAACTAAATGAATACCACGGTATTGTGGAATGCCCCCAAAAAGCATTGTAAACATTGACAGCACGTCTACAATAAGCTACATACTGGTGGTTGGAACATGATGTGTTGGTGTATCACTGTTCAGCAAGACAGTTAGCATGTGGCTGACGGAAGGGGGTGGCTTAACCTGATGATCCCTGAGCTCATATTCTCATTAGCTCTCATCGCACCTGGGAGCCGGATGGGATACCCCAGGGCTCTATCCTCGGTTTGACAACCACAGGGGCTTAGAGGGCCTGTTTAATAAGCTCAGAATCTGTTCCAAAACTAGGGCCAGAGGCAGAATCATTAGTGTGGCAATTCAGCAACCGTACTTCCAGTGTTCGGAAGTCTTTTATGCTTAACAAGGCTGCACTTATTTGATCGGTAAAATTGCAATTTAAAGAAACCTTTACTAATCATTCAAAAATCATTCTAATATGCTCAACTGGTGTTTAAGAAACATTTTCTATTACTGTCAATGTTGACAGTTGTGCTGCTTTATATTTTTGTGCAAACCGTTATTAATTTAAATTGCTTATTTACTATTATATAATGACATATCTGTGAATTACTGTACTTGTTGCTTTTGCTCACATAACAGTGTAGTTACGACATCTCCTTGTTCCATGTGCTTGTATCCTGTATCCTGTGGCTTTTGTTTTGCATGTGCTAGTTTGAGAGAGGGGCAGAAGAGAGAGAGAGGAAGTGAAGACAAAAAAACTGTTATGGAGTGAGTATAAGCAAAGGGTCTATTTAGAAGGGGCTTTGCTTGGGCGGAATTGTATTGAATTTGATTACAGTGAACAGAGAGAAGATACATAAGAGCACATTTACACAAACAGTTGAAAGAGAGGGAGAGAAAGAGTGCTGTATTTCAAGACTGAGTGGGGGATTGTCTGATGTAACCCCGAAATGTCAAAGGCTCTAAGTGGTGAAAAAAGCCATCTGACGACACTACATTTGTGGGATGCTATGATCCTAACAGCTAAATAATTCAGAAATACACAATGTAGCAACATAGGACAACTCTGGGAAGCTCGAGTTAAAAGTCTATGGACGGTCTCACTCACGCCCTTCTTTTCTCAGAAACACTCTTTCCTTCATCTCCAGGGGAAACTGGAAGCGGCTGCTTAAATCTTTTCAAGGGTTTGCCTGCTATCCTAGACTGAACTTTTGTTTTGCAAAGTGCTTTGCGTGAAATGCTCCCTGCTTTTCCTGTTTGACTGCTTTTAGTAGACTGATAACCTGATACGGAGTAAACATAGACCTATTACAAAGTTTGTCACACAGAGGAAATTCCGTATTTTCATGCCATGCGGTTACTTTTAAAGGAACATTTAAATTTGGCCTGGCTTTTAACTGATATACTCTATATAAAAATAAAAACCACAAACGAAATGATTGTGAATATACTAAATCTGTCTGGAATTATATATATGCTACATAAAAATGGCACCAATCAATAAAAACACATCTGAAACAATCAAAAGTGTTTTGTTTTCTATTGGTCATGTCTTAATCAGTAAAGATCAATGAAGATCAGATGATGCTCTGTGCCACCAGGAAGAGACAAAAACGGATACATTTTTTGGCAGCATCACTATATATACTAGGATTGCGTGATCAGAAATCTGTTTGCGTGCATATGAAATTATATCACAAGGGGTTTGGCCATTCAAAATCTGCACCCTTCATTTCACACGCTTGCCCTACTACACAAATCTCCATGGCAACCTCAGTAGGTCATCCAATCAGAGGTGGAGGTGGGGTCGGGGGCGGGGGGTTTGCGTGGCTGACGGAGAGTTTTGAGGACACTGATTGGAGTGAGGATGGTGCAAAGTGAGTATGAGCAAATTCGCGCACACTTGGGAGACTCGAATCTCATTTCTTACACTCGCACTTTCATTTGCTGCAACCTCGAGAGAACATCACACCTTTTAGTTACACGTTCGTTTCATGCTTTGAAAACAATACTTTCTGGTGTTTTGTTCATATTTCTTCATGTGTACACCAACTCTCTACCCAATCAGATGATGTCATTTCCTTACAGCCGTTTTTTTCTTCCCAAGCTTCCATAAGCATCAATAATAAATACACATCCCAAACTTTACATGTATAATTCATCCTATCTGGGACTCTGAAACAAGAGGAACAAAGTGACATTTTTCAACGAGTATGCAAGTGAAAAGTGTTGTGAATTATGGCTTGTCTGTGGTGTGAGACGCTGATGTACACCACAGTCACTCAAGCGTAGTCTAGTCGTGGAGGAGCCTCCTGAGGAGGATAAATTTGAAAAAATCCTTCAGATCAATATGCTATCAATTAGCCTCGTCTGCCCTGTCAGCGTAACATTGTTAAATCCTTTGTTCTGGAAAGACAGAGAGAAAGGGCAGGAAATTATGAGGAGAAAGGGCAAACAATTCATCTATAACCTATTTGTGCTGAACTGTCACTTTGCAGGCACCTTCGCAGACATTAATGTGATGTTCCTTTGACAAAAGAACCCTCCGTAGTGTCACTGATGGATCTCTGTCACGGTTCAATGAATATAAATGAACCATGGAACAGTAATTCAGTCATGACTGGTCAGCATTGTGTTCCCCATCTCTGCCACTTACATGGATACTCAATGTCACATGAGCTCAAAAAACAAGTTACAGTCATCTAATCTTTGTCTTCTCTTATGAAAAAAAACATGCAGACACTTATAACAGCTCAGTCTATTGTTCATTATTTAACGAAAAGGATTAATGTGTTTTATATTCCCAGAGTTGCTGCCTGAACAACATATAGCCTAATTCTAAAAAGAGGCAGGACTGTGTTTAGCCTGTACCATATTTCGTTTTATTGTGGATACACATAATGAGGATAATCAAAGTATGTCAAGACTAGTTGAGTGACGTTATCAAGTAGTATTACACAGGTCCTCGTCCTCGGACGTTCGTACTCCTGAGTCAACCATGCCAAGTCTGAACTACCAAGGACACAAGTCCCAACTTGTTGACATTTAAATCCCACCGTACAAGCTTGATCGACAAACAACACAACACATGAAAGAAGCTGGTCAGCGCTGACGCAGTCATGTTAAAACCAGAATCGCTTTCTCTACAGAAAAGCCCCACTCAGCAGACACCAATCAAACACAATCATGGTCCCACACAGGACAGGACAGGGAAAAGCTTATCTGACACTGCAACTGGACACCAGCTGGGCCCCCCACCATATATGTGGACCACCATGAAAACGCAAAAAACAAAGGTGGGGCCAAATTACACTCCTTCTGCACTTGCATGTACTAACCATAGACCCTCCCCCACTGAGTCAAACCCCGCAAACGGTGGCTTCACACACAAAAGCTTGAGGTCAAGTTCACTTGCTGATGAACTGCCTCGAGTTAGTAGAAGACAGCAGCTGTGATGCCTGACATTGAGTCATTACCAAGCGCAAGTCTCTAACCTGTAATTTCACCCGTGGAAAGCGTAATGTGCCTTCTTCCATCAACTAAAAAAGCCAGATTAAATATTTATGGTTTGTGTGAAAGTCTGTGCCTCAGGAATGATGAGGATTCAAGCGCTCACACACAATGGTGTCAGTGTCCATCCTGATGCCCAAAAAGTAGTCAAATAAGTATGCAAATGCTAGGAAGTGTGTGGTTTTGTTGCACACACGCAACATGTATTCTTGCATTACTGTAAAATTACAGGAAGGTCATGATGCATGTTTGTGTTTTAAAAAAGGTTTTTGGAGGCCCCAAGTATGCACTGTTTTTAAGCGTATGGCATATGTGATACAAATTTAATTATCTACATCATACGTGCATAATGTACGCACAAAGAAGTTCTTTATGTATAACCTGCTGAATGCAAATTAATTTGCCCACAAAGTGGCAACAATGTCCCAATCGATGAAAGACAGGTGCAAGGGGAGGGGGTTAACAAATACTCTCAAGTCTGGTTTAAATTTGTAGCAAAACATTTTATTAGTCATAGCTTCTGGGGAGAAATAGCATGGACACTGGGAGAGGACGAAACTCTCTAGTTTGCTTGTGTCGAGCACCTGTATTTATGTGAAGTGTATTTTGAAAATATATTTTTTGTTGGCATTGGGGGAGGGACATTCTCCTTCCAGACAGCATGTGATTGGACATTGAAGAATTGATAAACACTTAATCATTATTAAAGGGTTAGTTCCCTCAAAAATGAAAAAATTGGTAACACTTTTCAGAATAGGGGTCCAAAATAATGCATTAGTTAAGCATTAATTAATGGTTAACTTGTTCACAATTAAGCATTAGTTGAG
>JAUMHR010000038.1:2256651-2270207 GCA_032361145.1 Enteromius fasciolatus
TTAATTGTGAACAAGTTAACCATTAATTAATGCTTAACTAATGCATTATTTTGGACCCCTATTCTGAAGTGTTACCAAAATATTTTTTTTTTTTACTAAACCAATCAACCCTGCATTTGCTAGACACTATTCGGACACACGTAATGCATTTTGTTCAAAGGAGGTGTATTTTGAGGCCTAATGCCATTTCAAATCTGCAGACAGGGGTCTAAATGCATATGGAAACTCCCTGGGTACTAGCTCCAAGGAAAATGTCCTCTCTGTATGTGTATTCTCTGAGGACAGACTTCACCGCGTAAGTGCATTTGAGCAAACATCTCTCCGGCATCAATTATCCTTAGACAAGTTGCCGCTTGACAACATGGGGTCCTTCCCCCTCTAATATATTAGGATGCGTTCAATACATTAATGTTATTATCACGCCACAGGCGAATGCACACATCTCGCTGGAGTGAGAGTGAATGAAATTTCGCCATAACAATGGGAGGGAGAAATTGAGGGAAACTAAAAAGGGAGATGATTGACCACAGAAAGGACGTAAATGGAAACAGGATGTTTTATTGGGAACACCGCAGCCCAAATACCTTTCTAAGAAAGTGTGGTTTTAAACAGAACTGACAAATGATTTGGCTCGAGTTTGCACCTCCTCACGGGACAATCCTGCTCAAAAACGAAGGACAAGTAAAGGACGGTATTCCCACAAAAGAAACCCAAATATAGCACATTAATCATAGCGAGGATGATGTCAGACAACCTAAACCCAGCATTCGCAGGTTGTACATGAAAAATTAGACCAGGCCTGCAGGGCTCAACACTCACGCCTGCTCGGAAGATGTTTAGGCTTAAATGAAAACACGCATGTAAATATTCCACTTTGTAGCCTACAACATCTGTTTATCTAGCGTCCGTGCAAAGCGAGTTATAAGTAATCAGACCTGGAAAAACACTCAGTCTATGCAGTAATCCTGAACAAACCGACTAATCTACTCGCCACCCTGTTATGTACCAAATCCTTAATTTGATTCCAGTCCAGCGTGTCTTGTTAGCCTGCGGGGAACGAGGTAATATGTCTAGATGGACGACTATATATACTCATAGGACATAGTTAAAGATTTATCAAGTAGACAGAGATCATAAACAGTATACATATGCAAAAATAAAGGTGCATGCATAGTTAACAAACGTATAAATATGTGTCTCAAATGAGAGTATTAACAATATTCAAAACAAACTACTGTCTAATTCACAGATAATTATGGCTAACATGTTCAGCGCGTGTAAATGTGTTGGATAGCTGTCGCCCCCTGCTGGCGATAATGAAATTACACTTCAAATACTGAATGGACTTCTACCCAAAACTAAGAAATCAAGGACGTGTTGTATCGTAGTACTGGCTTTACCTGAAGCTTAATTCTAGGAATCAAAGACATATTTGGTTTTCAGTTGATGTCGAACCAAATACAAGTCTTAAAGCATTGAATACAGTTCATAAAATTGCAAATGTAACATATGCATTATAATAAAATGATCAAAACATACTAAAAACCTTGTCTCTGTGTATGTTTTAGGATGTTTTATCCTGTGTAATACCTAAACGGCAAGCAGCTTTAGTGTTTTGCAAGTTGTGAGACTTCTGTAATGAATAACTGTAGTGTCTTACAGCACCTTTGATTAATCTGAACATTGAATATAAAGGCATAGATAGTATCGTATAAAACTGAAGGCACTGGAAAACACCAACACAACACATACGCTATAGTGTGTGGTCAGCGTGCATTTCATCTTTGGCAGAACAGCTGACAGCTGTTTATATCATAATGTGTGTGTGTCCCTGAGGCCCTGTACACAAGGTAGCGAACAGACCACACACAACTTGGCGCGCTGGCACCAAATATCATTTAACACGCCTTTCTCTCTTCACACAATCAGACGAAATACCAAAATACACAAGCATACACAAAAAATCATAGGATATGTGCTCCAATGCATCACCTGGGCCGCCAAGTAAAACTTCATGTTGTATAAAAAAAATATAAAGGCAGCGAAGAGAAAAGCTTCAATACTGTGGTTTGAGATTGAACAACTGATAAGAACACAGAAATAATAAGATCAGTTCAGCGTTTGGGGGAATCAATACTGAAACCAGCATATGAAAGAGCGCAGATCAAGTCCAGTGGGTTTTAAGTCCACACACTGCATATATTATTCCTTCTCTGCCGGCAGACAACATCTAAATCATGAACTGAGTGTATCCCTCTGCCCCCGTTACAATAACGTCCATCCATATTCTCATAGCTTCTGGAGAGGGCGCCACCATGTAGTATACACGATCATGTGTCTTCACGCTGAATGTAAGTGAAGGGTTCGGACTCTAAGAAAGAGAGAAGGAGAGAGTAGTAAGAGTATAGTATGGCCTCTAGGGGGCAGCACTGAAATGTTAAAACAGACAGTTTACAGTTTGGCCCTGGAGGGTTACTGTCCTGCAGAGTTTGCCTCAGCAAACCTGTTTGGAAGTTTCAAGGATTCTTTTAAGACATTTATTAGCTGCTTCAGGTGTGTTTAAATGGGTTCGGAGCTAAACTTTACAGAAGTGGCCATCTAAATGCAATTAGTATTAATACAAAATAATGATCTTATTACAGACCTGGCTTTATTTTAAGAGTACAACATTACTGAACATATTTTTCATAAATGTCATGGGCAAATGTTAGCTGTAATAAATGATTTTAAATGTTTAATAAAATACATGCTATTAATAAATGTCAATAAATTATAAAATCTAAGCTAAATCTAAAATGCCATTAAATATTACAATTATTGTGATTATTTTTATTAATTATATGAAAGCTAAAATGGCAGTATATGATTGAGGAAAAGTACCTTGTGGGCGCTCTTTAAGTGGTCGTAATATACTTCCTCTATGGCCTGGAAGTAAATCACTCCTTTCAGTTTGGCCTCGTGTTTATCTGTAACCGTACAACAATCAACACTGATATTATTTCAGTCGATCTAACTTCGTGATTGAATAAGTGAAGGGGAAACTCACCTGAATAGTAGCTCAGTGTCCTGCGGTTACGGTCGAAGACAAACCAGCGCTTCTTCCAGGTTTTGATTTTGCCGCCCATCTTAATGAGGAAGCCCCTGCAGGTTTTCTCTGTGATGGAGACGTGGTAACAAGTCTCGGTGTTGTGGCCGGCCGAGTCGATGTGGCCACGAAGGTCAAAGTCGTCTTTTCTTACAGGTAGGTAGCGTGTGAGGGGACGAGACTGTGGCAGGGTAACATACAGTATAGGACATTAGATGTTTACATTTTCCTAGTCTGTTCTTGTGTGGTTGCTAAAGTCTTTTAGCATGTTACTATTGTTAGCATATTCTTATATTGCTGACATTATGGGGCAAGTTACAAAACAGAGATACTTAAAGTTAGGTGTTTGTTCAGTTGAAATGCAACTCACCTGAGCTCTCTGTTTCTCACGAAGTTTCACCTCTCTCTCGATGAGTTTCTGCCTCCTGCTGGTTTCTTCTTGCAGCCGTTTTTCTAGCTCTTCACGCCGCCTCCTCTCTTCATCAAGAGCCCTGCTCTTGTTCTCCATCTCTCTCTCCTGAGACACATACAAATGACACTGTTCTGGACCGAAACGAGTTGCTTTTTCAAAGCAGGACACAATTAGTATTCTCCGTTCCAGCCTAAACTCCCATGAACGAAACCGGAAGAACGACTCATTTCCCACAGCGTTTCTGCATTTCAAGCCGAATTTGTTACTTTTTATGGCTGACCGAGAAACTTCCAACAGAGCAAACAAGCTCACGGTTTAAGATCTGTGAAGCCAAATGGGGTTCATTCGGGGTTTATGGCGTGCAGAAAGACCGGATTGTAAAACTGCTGTCAGCTCTAACGAGAAGTGGCAGGTTTGTGTGGCCATTTCATTACCCTGTGTTCCAGGAGCCGGTGCTTCTCTGCCTGAGCATCCCGCAGAAGACGTTCCATCTCCTCGAGCCTGGAAACATTGGAAGTGCTGGCACTGCAGAAAAAAAATATAGCCTATGAGATAATACGTTATATTTTGCTTTTCAGAGCGAATGCTACACCAAAGAACTCTCAACTAGGCATGTGAGAAGAATGCATAAGCTTGCAAATGTAAACATGTCGTATGTGCATTGGCATGCATGTGTGTACATGCTGAAGAACACAGAAGGAACCAATAAAGCTGGTCAGCACTGGAACACATTAAGAGTCCAGGCATAGAGAGTGCGGCCCACAGTCTGACATCTGATGCTTTCCATTTAGACTTCAAAAAGAACACGTTGAATAGATCTGACCGGCCCCTCCTTTCAGTAAAACTTTAAATTTCCTCCTAAAACCTTCACCTCACTGCTTGGCTCCGCAATATCATCCTTAAAACCTTCACCTGTAAAGAATATAGGAGAATCCTCTTCCACGTCAAACCCCATACCTTCCCTTTTGTCATTACTGGCATTCCCAGAACAGCTGTCCATAAAACAAAACATACCCTCCAATAATACGCTCTCCAGTAACTGATAGCAGACCATGGCATACGACAAAGTTAAAGCCTAACTGGTTTTGCATAAATTAAATGCAATCAATCAGCGTGCATAATCAGATATGCAGGTTAAATTCAACACATAACTGTCAAACAGATTACTGCATGCAAAGTAATTCGATTTTTCTAGATGATTCTATGAACGTGTTGAAATCGTTTTGAAATCTTGTGATGGACAGCTGTCAATCATCAAGATGCCTCTTGCATGCATGATGCAGATTTTATGGTCAAATCAAGACAATCCCATCATGCAAACAGCAAAGCCATCATGCAAACCTGCTCCATTATGTATATAACAGATAAAAAAATATATATATATTTTGTTCATCTTCTTTTTTGTTCCATCTGATCGCCAAGACATAACATCTGGCCACCTTGTTTCCATCTTTTCCATTCGTCTGCACGCATTGTATTCCTCTTATATCCTTCATCAATCAATTCTTTCATCTTTATGGTATCTTACCGGTGATGCCGGAGATGAACAGAGGTCATTCCTGATTTAGAACCCAAAGAACCAGCAGACAGAATTGGAACATAACACACAAAGACCCAAGAACAGCCTGAACCCGCGCTCTGCGGCTGATTACATTCAAACTGGGGGGAAGAAACCCTGAATCGGTTTCCTCTAACTGTTCCTGCTGTAACCTGAGTGGATCCATCCCCGGAGCAGAGGAGGGGGTACCAACGGTCGTTCTCGGGCCCCTCAGAACTCACATTATTTAAGAAAACCACTCAAATTACACAAGCTGCTGCCTCCAGTACACACACACACACACGTGCACGCTCATACAGCATAAACACACATCGCTCTGAGTAATGACCTCATGGGGTCTCATCTGTCAAAGTCTTTTCACTAAGGTCTTCAACTAGTCACTTTCAAACAGACTTGAGGTTTATGGTAACCTACATGAGACCAGTCACTAGAGCACTCAAAAATGGTTCCAGGATTTCAGTTGCTCTGTCTTTCTCTCTATTCTTTCCTCACACGTTGCTCTTGTTCTCAATATTTCATTCATTATACCCTAGACAGAACTCTTGGCTTTAACTACAATAGGAGCTGTGGAAATGTTTTTAATTACAAAGACATGCTGTGTGTCATGAGTTTATATGATCCGTCTGTTGATCCGTAGAAACACACTACAGTCTGAATCTAAGTGGGGACATACAATAGATGTCTCCTGTTTTATGTAATAAAATACTATACTTACATTTTTATTTATAATGAATTAAACCACCATTCAGATGTTTGGTGTATGGGAAATGTTTCTCAACAAGCCTGCATTTACTTGATTTAAAAAAACAGTATAATTGGAACAGTAGTATTGTGAAATATTATTACAATTTAAAATAAAATGTAATTTATTTCTTCTATAGCAAAGATGAATTTTCAACAGCTTGATCTTTTAAAAATCATATTATATATATATATATATATATATACAGTATATATATACACCTCCGTCAGCATTCTAGCTGAAATACAATTCTTACCAAAAAAGTAAATAAATACAGTATACTGAAACCTCTAAAAGGAGGTTTATACATATATACACACACACAGAATAACTTTGCTTCTTCAAAAAACCCAAGATACAACCAAACTAAGGATTTGTCAGACCCAGACTAAAGACAAAGACGACACTCCTTACCTGGAGACATTGTCAGGTGAACAGGCAGAAATGCTGGTTTCCATGCTGTCTGAGCTGTCCACACTCAGCGTATCAAAGGCACGGCCGTTATCTTGGTAACCAAAGGAGTCTAGGTAGACGTTGGTTTGTGAGGATGTGCGGCCACCGAGATCACACCGCGTTCGATGCTCCTCGCCAATGTGCTGCTGACTGTGCCCTGAGAAATGCCAACCAATCAAAGAAAACATGAATTTAGCAATAATGAACACTACGAAATAACACCACATGAATCTTCCTTCCTGTTTTCGGGGCTATCTAAGCGTTACCTGAGAGTGCAGCATCACTCCCAGGAGCAGCAGACTCTCCATTCCTGCAGCCCAGCTCAGTTTCCTCTGGCCAGGCACTGCCCGGGGCACCCTGGGGCCCTTTACTTTGCTCACAAAGACCAGCCACCGTGCAATAATATCCTTACAACACACACTACTGTTCAAAGGTATGGGGTAAGATGTATTCTTTAAAAAGTAACGTTTTTTTCAACAAGAATCCATTAAATCGATCGAAAAAGTGACATTAAAGACATTTATACTATTGCAAAAGTTTATAATTCAAATAAATGCTATTCTATTTTAGATTTGTCAAAAAGTCTTATTACAGTTTCCACAAAAATGCTATCAATAATGACAATAGGAAATGTTTCATCAGCACCAAATTAGCATTCTACAATATATTCCAAAAGATCACGTGACACTAAAGACTGGATAAACTATGCTGAACATTTAGCTTTGCCATCACAGGAATGAATTACATTTTAAAATTTAATTTAAACATTAACATTTAAAATAATTTATTAATTGCATATTAATTTTTCCTGTGGTTTTGATCAAATAAATACAGCTTAGGTGCGCATAAGAAACTTACAATAAACCTTACTGACCCCAAACTTTTGAATGGTAGTGGAATGGTAGATAATACCTTCCTCCGATTTATAGATCGTATCCCAAGCCCCTAAAAAGGCCCTTCTTCAGCTACAAGTCCAGAACAAACAGGTGGATTCACATATTTGAGCTTAATATCGTTATAGAAGCTGTCTCCTGAAGATATTCCGCTTAACTTGTAGCTAGAACAACTAGTACTGCCAGAATTAGCTCAGAGGATACGATTCTCAACTCCACTACAACCCTGATAACATCAACCACATCGAGAAACACCAGAGACCCGCCTCTCTGATGATCCGACCCAAGGGACCTTCAGATAAACCATCTGACAATACAGTCAAGCTTTTCATCTACAACAGTAAACTCATAATGCTCACATTTTCAAAAATAACTGATTTAACAAGCAAACCTGGTCAATTAAAAGGAGAAAGTTCACAAATAAACCCATCAGGTCAGATATGTATTTGAAAAATAGAATGGAAGCATTTCCTGTCCTTCCCTTCCTATCATCCCAACATTCTTTCACTATCTTCACAAAACAAATAAATAAATGCAGAAAGTTTCCACCCTGGGGGACATCAAGTCCTCACTTTAAGGAGACTCACTTTAATTGGTTTGTTTTGAAGGTCCAGAGCCTTAATGTGGCAATGTTTACAGAGTTAACTGCTAAACCCATTAGTGACCATGGTATTGTTGCATGCTGGGTAATATTTTTTTTCATTTCAAGAAAGGTGATGTCACATTTAATGCTGTTCAGAAAAAGTGTTTGAATAGAAATCTATGCGATAAACTTTGCGATAAATCTATGACCTAAACTTTGTATATTCTGAACCTTGAGGAATTTTATAGAAGCCATGCCTCATTACCGTCAGAATACCCATAAACACCCACCATCAGCTCTCTAGACCATAAACAGCAGTGTGACATAATAATTAAAGTCTATGAATAGAAATAAAGCAAAAACAAATGACTACAGACACACCTCATCATGCAGGACTGAATAACTAGAATAACATCACGCCATTGTACTGTATGAATAAATCGTCTCATGCCTTTGTAATGTGTATAAAATAGCAGCTTTATTTCACACAAGATTCAACCTCGTCCATAAAAGGCCCTGGTGAGTCAAGCAGTGCAGAAAATGAAAGAAACGCTACAGGTTTCTCCATTTTAGTGAGACCAGACACATTAAAAACAATGAGAGTAAATGACTGAGGCAAGGAATGTCTCCCAAAGGAGGACATTCTTCGCCGTAGAGGACATGCTAAGAGACTTTGACGTTATTTGAATAGAAATTATATAACAGGCACATCGAGACTACTGTAGGCAGACTACTGTACCTTTTTTAGATTTGCCTGCAGGATAGAGAAAGTAATTCAAGATTAGGTAACGTTTGACTTATAAAGCATCACTTTTGATGTGTGTGATGTAGTGCTACATAATAACACTGTATATTTTAAACAGTGTGTGCTTGAGGTGGAGAACCCTACCCTTGTGCAGGCGGTGTGTATCCATGTGTCTCTCTTTAGGGGAGATGATGGCAAGGGCTCGGTTTAACACACTCCCACAGCTGGAGCTCTGAGCTAAAGGTGGATGAGACTAAACACGTGGGTTGATGTTAGAAAGCGCTTTTACTTCATACATACAGTATCCTTCAAAAATTTGAGGTCAGAAGGATGCTAAATTGTAAAATTTAGCAAATTTGTAAATGTCTTTGTCACTTTTGATTCATTTAATGCATCCTTTCTAATAAATGTATTAATTTCTTTAAAGAAATTGACAGTAGTGTATAGGTAAAAATATATAATATAAATTATATTTTATTAACCGATAAAATAATATTTGCTTAAAATATTTTCAGATTTTAACGTCAACTAAATGAACAAGGAATAATTATTTAGTATTTTTTCTTTATTTAAATTTAAATTTATGATTTTTTTAACTGTTAAAAAATATATAATATATTTTTATTATGAATAATATCACTGTGACAATCACAGATGTTGGTTAAATTTCAGAAATGCAAACAAATAAAAATCATCCAGTACATATTTATTTTGTACTTAAAATTGAACAGGATGTTTTTAGCTACTGCAGATTTAAGAATGTATCAAACTGTATAGAAATGCATTAGTGACTTCTATAAAAAAATATGCAAATGTATAATGTATTCTTACTTTTATAAAATAAAGTTTAAAACAAAATGAACATATAAAAAAATAAAATATTAACATTTTAATAAAAATACAACTAAAAAATAAGTGAATTGGCCATTGTAAATATAGAACTATAACAAACTGTATAGAAATGCAATAAAATTGCAATTGTATAATGTATTCTTTCTTTTATAAAATAAAAGTTTAATAAAAAATAATAATAAAACAAATAAATATATATATATATATATATATATATAAACAAAATGTAAATGAAATAAATAAAAAGACCACTGTACATTTAAGACTGTATATAAATGCAATAAAACGCAAATTAGTTAGTTACTTCTAAATATGCAAATCTATAATGTATTCTTACTTTAGAGGGTATGTTACGGCCCAAGGTGGCACAGGTGAACTGTGGGGTTATAATGGGCTGGGTCTTCTTCCGAGGAAGTGTGTCACTCAAATGAGCACCGCCTTCCTTACCGTACCGCTTCCTTTCTTCTAGGGTACGGAAATGCTGAGGAACAAAAGGTTAAAAGGTAAGAAATGTCTCTAATCATACTCAATCATACATACTCACAAGGTTTACCTGCCTGTGACGGCGCTGTTTTTTAGCAGGTAGAGGAGGAGGAGGAGGAGAAGGGTTGAGGAAGGTGACCATGTCTTCAGGCCAGTGCACAGAGGGGGTTTTAGAATTGGGACGAGAGCATGCAGTGAAAGAGGAAGAAGGGATGGAGGATGACAGTGGACAGGAAGAGTGCTTTGGCAAAGAAAAGAGAAAATCAGAAATAAGGATCCCAGAAGAATTTGGGCTATAGTTTGCTTAAAGGGGACATGTCATAATTTTTTTTAAATTCTTTGACGTTTTACAATAAAAGGGCAAAATTATTTATTACAAGATGCAAAAACAATTTGTATGTATGATATGACCCCTTTAACTTAAAAAGAATCAGAGAAAGGATATTAAATGATAAATAATTCAAACAATACAAATACCTTGAAATCCCACAGTGACCATATAACATGACCTTTACTCACTTTCCAATACTTTGAGTACGCACACTAAATCCATACTAAATCCTGGACACGCTTCCTAATTCCTAACACACATAAACCATCCTGATCACACACCTCACCCTCTCCCGGCGGGGCAGTGCTCTCTGCAGGACTGGGGTCAGGGCTGGGCTCAGTCCCCGTGGCAGAGGCGTCAGGAGAGGACTGGGCTTGGGTGGGGAGGGGGGCTGGGGTGGGATCTACCCCCAGATGAGTGTACAGTTCATTGATCTCATTGACCGTAACATAGCCCTGGAACAAACCATTCGGAAATTGAGGGAAAAAGGGGTGAATAGGAAAAAACATACACACAGGTTGGTTAAAATGATTAATGACAAGCATATTAATAACAGATGAATGACAATTTGAGAATAAAAAATAAATAAATAAATAAAAAATAAATAAAATTTAAAAAAAAATTTAATAAACAAACATAAAAAACTAAAATAAAAAACAACAAAATGGGAAAAAAAATATACAAGTAAATAATAAATAAATAAATAATTCAGTTAATGTTTAAGGGATCCAAGCAAAAACCTCCAAGTAATTTAAAGCACTGATAAATCAGTAAAAGAGGAAATAATTAGAGGTTATTATAAACTTAACTCCCAGAGAGGCGGCATGTTAGGAGGTATTTTGCAAAGCAAGACACAAGAAACAAACATTATATAGCATGCGCACTGCTAGTGTGTTACCTCAGCATTTTTGATAGTCAGAGAGGAAAGAAGAGAAGAAAACATCAGGAGGTCAGCAGGAAGTGGAGACAGGGTTTTGTGGGCATGGCAAAATTCACTATGAGGTGGACACACGTCGGCCAACTGGAAGTAATCCTGGAAAACAGGGAAAAAGACCCTGTTTCCACGGTGAGGAAACACAAACAACCCTCTGCAACTAAAGATTTCCAGGTTGCAAGGGTCGTGATGAGGGAGTGGGCCAAAAGCGTACATAGTGAAGAATTTACTTTAGATCTATTCATGGTGTTATAGTAACCTTTTGGGCCAGCCACACATGGTTGAAGTGCTCAGACCCATAACACATGTGCAGTCCAAGAGAGGATATGAAGAGAAGAAATGCACATAAAACACACAATCCCGTCAAACGTACCTCCTTCATACTGAGGGGATTGACAGGGAAACCCAATGCCCCAGTGAGCTCAGAATATTTCTTCTCCAAGTTGGCGAGATTCTCCTTTTCCTGGGGAAAAAATGAAAAAGACAGACATGATTCAGAAGCAGCAATAACAGCTTTCAATGAAGAGGGCAGAAAAAGCAGTATAGGATGGCTATATAGTAATATTACGCAGACATACCTGCTGTAGCATCATCTGAAGATTGTTCTTTTCCTTCACAAAGCTGTCTTTGTCCCTCTGAGCCTGCTGGGAAATCTGAGTGCACTGTTTCTTCAGGGCCAGCAGCCTCTCCTAAAGGTGTCACACATATAAACATACTGGAATTATTATATTTAAGGATTTTCTTTGAGTCCCTACTTTGCAGACGAGTCAAATAGAAGAACACAGTAGAAGCTAACTAGTATTTTTATAAGCCTTTTTTCTTTCTGTCCATCAAGTCATTTAAATGCACAAAGTTCTTATTCATATGGATGACTTTAAGGCAAGAAACTCACCTTGCGTGTGACGGTGCTCCTCTGGTGTTCTGCGATCTCCCTGAGAAGGTGCTGGGTCTGAGTCTCTTTCTCCTCATCCTGACGACTCTCTCGTTCCAGCTGTTGAAACTCTAGGTCTTCAAACCGCTTGGTCTCCACCTCTAGTATCTCTGCATCCTGATACGAAAAGACATGAAGATCTAGAATAGATCTATAGCTTCAAAGTGTAAAGGAAATTAGGTCGTAATACTCCCACAGTTCAACAAGCCGAAGAGAAACCAACAACAGTTCACACCAGATCCTCTCTGCTCCAGCGACCTCCCCAGGGACGGAGACAGGGGTTAAGGTTTCTCTCTGCTGGAAGCAGGCCATAAACATGCGCCGGGAACATGCCAGTGAACAGAGGACCTGCCACAACTTTCACCCGTCACCACTGACCTCTAGAGATCAATCAAGTCGACACTCGCATAACGTGACCTTCTGAGACATGAACAAACTCTGCAGCCATTTCACGTCATCACTGAAACAGCTACTGTACTCCACACTTACTTTCAAGGCCTGCTAGCTTTACATAACCTCGTTCCTTCCTATAATCTAATTAACATCTTATCTGGTCACTATCAGGGACAACCTATCAGGGTGAATATCATGAAACTTATGAATGAAACATGGGAAAGAATAAAGAAATAAATTAAATTAGAATTTTTTTGCATTGCGACATTGTTTCATGGACAGTTAAGCCCCCTCCCCCCACAGCTTTATACTGTAATGTAAAAAAATAAAGAAAAAATTATAATCATGATTACTAATATATACCAATTAAATATATTAAAAATATATAGAGAAATTCAGAAACCACTACATTTTATTAAATAATTAAATTCTGAGAATTTAGATGTAACTGAAAAAATATTATTGTAAAACATTCAAAATAAATTAAATAAAAATAATTTCACATTTATATCTAAATAAAATATGAAAAACATGTTACAGCTTATTGTAGTTGACTTAATTTACTAAAACTAAAATACATTTTTACTACTGATGTCAAATGATTAATTACAACAAAAATAAAAGTTCTACATGTTTGCATAATTTGTGTGTACTGTGTATAATTATGTATATATAAATACATTATACATGTATACAAAATAATATAATAATATTAATAATAATTACAATGCATTACAATAATGAATACAATAATTAACATTTTAATTAGTTTTTAAAATATAAAAAAAATACTTTGGAGTCTGGAGAATAAAATATGACCCTTCGTTACCAGGAGCCAGAACTTATGGATGAAAAAAAAAATAAATAAATAAATGGAAATTAAAAAATAAATAAATAGGCAAAGAAATAAAACAACATTCATTTTTGTAGATTTTTAGCATTGTGGCATTATTTTCATAACAATTAAGTAGCCCTCCTTCCTACAATTTTTCAATATTTTAATGCGAAAAAAAGAAAAAAAAAGAATGGAAAAATAAAATAAAATTATTCACAATCATGAATTCATGAAATAATATCATGATCATTAATATACACTATATTACCAAAAGTTTTCGCTCACCCATTCAAATGATCAGAATCAGGTGTGCTAATCACTTGGCC
>JAUMHR010000038.1:2292528-2306387 GCA_032361145.1 Enteromius fasciolatus
AAAATTTTACAATCAGTATAGTCCGATTCCTGGACAAATGACTCTTGTGAGCAAGTTAAATCTAAATTGTAGGTAATTGTAAAGGTTCTATTTACTGAATAAGTGAACCACAATTGTACAATGCAGCCCGTGTAGTCTGAATGACTCTTTTTAAAGTTAAAGTTTTTTAAAGTTTTAAAGTTAAATCAAAAATGCACATTGCTACAAGTGTGTCCTGATTCATTAACAAATGAATCCCTTGAGCCGGTTCTTTTTATTGAGTGAAAAACATGCAGTACAATCAGTATAGTCTGATTTCCGAATGAATGACTTCTTTTAATCTAAAAGTTCAAAAAGTAACTAACCTTTTTAATATGATTCAGTCTGACAGGCCTTCATTGAGTCCTAATAATGATTTTCAATGATGTCCGTGTCAAAATGAATCTCTAATATAGAATAGATGAAAGCATGTTTTGTGCTCAGAAATTATAGTGCCATGTTAAAGAGATACTTTGACATGTTTGCTGTTTTTAGGGGTCATCACCTTTTGATTAAAGGTCACTCGCTTCTTTAACGATATCAGCATAGAAAACCCATCTGATCTCTCAAAGGTGGCGAAGCAGAGCTTCTTATATAGTCCAGTCTGTCACATGTAACAATGATCACATTGTGCCTGGACCTCAGCTTAATATGGGATTCCCTTCATGGCATGCAGCTCATTTACGAAGGGTTGAAGCAGCCCCCTTGCTTCCCCTGGACACACTCAGTGATGCGAGATCTTTTAGGTAGACAAACCACTCTCTGTTCTGAGTTTCCTCCCCTTCTAGTCTTTCCCTGACTATCAGGCCACTGAAAATCATTGTTTATAAGGAGGGTAATATTAATTGGGATAGCAATTTGTAACAGTTTTGTAGCGGGACAGGTGAATGTGACTTGCGGGTATTTTGTTTTTTAATTACAGACTTGAGAAATTGAATAAATGATTGATCTGCACCAGTATAATGCAGTGTTTTTTAAATTGTCTGAAAAAACATATTAAGACCTTTTAAATCATTAGCCCCAAATTCCAAAGTTAACAAATGGAAGAGTGTGGAATGTTATTACAGCTGTATCTGGCTGCAGGAATAAGAACCATAAGGAAATCCACATTAGGCTGCGAAACCATACGTTATATTATTCTAACAGTATTCCTCTAAAGCATAGATTTCTTTTACCGTAATATGTAAAGCTTTTTTACACACAAAGCCAATTTATAAAGGTTTGTCTATTTGAAAACTTGGTAAATATTCTACACTGAACAAGTTTATTTTAACAAAAGGTTACTCTATAACCACTTGTTTTTATTATTAATAATATCATTTATCATTTTATACATGTTATTTAAAAATGAATGTACTATATATATTAATGTACTATATTTCTTTGAATAATAAATCATTTGATATATTTGATATAGTTTAATTATGCTACATGTAATATAATGCTACATATGTTATATATTGGGTAGTTGATGTACTGTTAATGGTGTCCTATGGTGTGACAGTAAAAAAAAAACCTCTAACATTAAAGATAAACCTCACTCATGCTATTTGTATCACTAAGAATGAAGATACATTTTTCTTATGTTATTTGTATGTTAAGTTTACATTTTTGCAATGTCACACCATAGGACACAGTCCAATTGTTATTTCTCAACAACCAATATAAATATTTAATATAATATACTGTTTGTATGTATGAATATATATATATATATTCCTTTTTGGAATGTGATTACATGTATCTAAATTCATTGCTCTTTATTGGCATCTATGGTTCCATGTACAATCTTCGTAGAACATTTGTGGAACATTTCCATTCTGTTAAAGGTTCTTTAGATTTTAATGCTCTTTAAACTGATTTTTTAAGTACCGTGTACTGAAAGGTTCTTTGGTGCGCTCAGTTCTTCTATGGCACCCCCGTTTGGAACCAAGAGTGTATGTTTGGTCCACAGTAAATCCCTGCATGACTCTGACCTGTTTTTGAATACAAACAAACCTCATGCAGATGTTTTATTTCTTGCCGCAAGGGTTATACTGATTGCCAGGATCATCACTCAGCACAAGTGATTACTGTCTTTGTAACATCTGAACCATCAACAACCGATGAGAGCTGTGTGAGTCAGCTGAATCACAGGTTAACACACCTGAGTCCAATTGTATGCTGAGTCACAAGTCCCCTATTTTCACAAATATAGCATGTGGTTCACGTATAGCATAGCATCCTCTCTCTGTACATGTTTATTTCTTTTCATCACCTCACATTGACTCATGAAATAATTGCTGCTCTTCTGTGCTCTGAGTGTCATACACTGTTACTTTACAACCATAGCATCTGGTTTGAGGGTTCTAATGCTGTTGTTTGTGCACAGATGGGTCATTTAAGTAAAATAAAACAAAAACGCAGAAGAAACACAATATGAACCTCAGGTTCAGTTTTGTTCAATTAAGCATCTCATGGCACTAGTTCCTTAACCGTTTCTTTTAGATTGTTTTAAAAACGGGCTATTTTCACTGTGTGTTTGATGTTTACTGTATGATGCCTATCTCAGATCAGAGTCGTGATTTAGTGCTTGTGTTGAATTCAACAGACAAAACACATCTAGCCATGACTTGTGCCAAAGGTGATTATAGATTAAGTTAAATAAATACTGCAGCCAAAATAAACCAATCAATCATATTTATCAGTAACATTAGACGTAAGAAAACAATGGGACACTTTTATTAGAAAACGATTTCGGCTCATTTGGTAGGCTATTTATATGAATCATTGGTTTAGTTTTTCTTAAAGGAGAATTAAGGTTTGTACTTTATGATGGAAGAAGAGGAATTTCAGGTGTCATAGCCAAATTAATCGATATTTGTGACTGAGAAATCAAATGCTTATTTTTTTTAAGTTTTAAACGTTTTGTTCTTGATTAAAATGCCAATATCATCACACGTCACGATCATCACATGGCCTATTAAAAACCCAGTCTCATATGCCGTATATGTTACCTTATAATAGACTCCTATAGACTGAAAGATATTTATCTTCCAATATTGCAAGTATACCGAGTTTGTGTATAGATAGAGACACTGTGCACTTATTTCGAGTTACTAAAAAAATGAACAGCATAATCTTAAATAGCCAAGCTGTAAAGTTTTATTCTAAAGACTATTTTGTGCAAAACACGAAAAAATCTTACCATTTCTGAAACGATGTCTGTCATCTTGAATGGCAGCTCCAAAAACACTATACAGACGGTGGGTATAGCGCTCTTTCCCAAATACCCTCCGCGCTTCCAAGTGACAGAGAAAAGAAGATCAAGCCTATTCAGTATTTCCCTTTCTTTGTAAACTTCAAAAGTTCCGCCGAACGTTATTGATCAAGCTCAAAACAAGGACTCTGACACAAACAGTTATTCTTCTAAGAAATTAAGCAAGTCCTGTGGGTCATTGGTGACTTGAAGGCGCTGTCTTGTCGCTCTTGGCCAGCGGCGGCTCCGCTGTGCTGTGGAATGCGCAACAGCTGGAACTAGACCGTGCGGTGAAGTGCGCATGCGCACTGGAGCTAGCGGCGCGTGCAGGTCAGGCAGCACTGACAGCTTGCTCACTGGTTCTTGAGACATAGGAGTAAACGTTCACCTGCCTGTAGTTTTTTTACTTTGAAATTAACCAAAGATTATTGAAAGAATGCCATACAATATTAACACAAACCTACGATTTTATCTTCACTGTTTATTTGATCAAAATGTTGACTTTCACATATAAAATCCATACATAAAACTCAATATAGCCTATATTTCTAGGTTTATTATGTGCCATTCATATGTCTTATGTCATATTTTCTGCTTTACTGTGTTCAAAGCATGCATTTATTAATTATTCAATATTATTAACTATTTATTTCTTCTGTTCTCTTGCAGTGAATCCTCACCTTCATCCTTATCCTCCATCACGGTGAGCCTGATTTCACCAGGTACAAGATGTTCCTTGATCAACATTCTAGTCAACCAATCAGAATTAAGGAATAATTAATTTTTCTCAGTTTTAGGATTATAATCATGGTTAGGTGCTTGCTTCTACACCCTTGTTAATCAGCTATACTGTCCCGCTAATTTTAGGCATAAATACTGGGTAGGGGTAGGTTAAGATTGGCTAAGGTTATATTTTTAGACAGAAATGTTGATCCAGGATCATGTCTTGCATCATGTCGGATGCAGTATGTCAATTTTTTTTTCGATAAAGACGAAGATTTATTGCAATTAAACTTGGCAAATTCTTGTATTCTAATTTTTGAATATATCAAATACCAAAAACAGGATTTCCTCCTTTCACTAATAATTTAAAAGTTAAGCTGTCAACTAAAAATATACACAGTGAAACATTTGTTTATTTATCAGACTACAACTTGGGTCATAAATTCACACCCAACATCCAGTTTGTGATTAGACATAACACGGGGCTGAAATCTTTTGGTAAACCAGCACCAGCGCACGCTTCTACAGTATTTTTCATCTCCGAAACAAGACGAATACTATGCACCAAATAAATAATTTGATATTGTGACAGATGCTGTTATTTAAATGCCATCAAAAATGCGTCATTACTTTTTATAGTTCCTAAATGAGCTGGACAAACAGAGGGAATGGAGAGCTGGATGACCTTTGGTCACGCCTGTGTTGCCCATACAGCCTCCCTTCACCCTGAAGACCAGGAGAACCCAGCAGAACCCTCACACAGGGAGACAGAAGCTACGAGCGTTAAGCCAGTTACAAAAAACACTGGAAGAAGTCCACTGTACCCACAAGGCCACAGCGGCATGTAATTACACTGCAGTTAGTGTCCTTTTATATAAGTCATTGCACTGCTGCCGACATGGAAAAAATAAAAACACAACCCCTGACATTCTTTCAGGACCTGGAATGAAATAAATAGTGGGAGTGAACAAAAGGAGAGGCGAGAGTGTGAACGAAAGGATAGAGAGAAGGAATTTTGATTGTTAAGGTTTTAAGAATACCAGTGGTGCACACTTTTATGGAAAGAACAAAGAATGTCATAGAATCAAAATGCAGCAGGCCGGGTGTCATCCTTGAGCTTCTCAGAATTTCGGCAAGATGTTTTTTAAGGCTTGGTGTTAGATGTCAAATCACTAATATCAAGTCCAAACGTCTGACCACTAAAATTCCATACATTTTTGGAACTGATTGATCTGATCTGACGCACATTTTGATCCAAAATTATCCATAAATAATGTGTTTTACTAGCTCAGATCGATAAAGTCTGCAATTAACCCATTCCAAAGAAAAATATAAATCCTGTACAATTTAAAGAAAACAAGTTAATTAAAAGACTTGGTGATGAGAATAATGAGAGGTTTACAAGCAGTTGTTTTTGACCAGAACACCAAATTAGGAAAAGCACACCACAAAGGTTAAACAAGGATTTTTAAACATGCATTTTTTTTGGATTTTGGAACCTTTAAAACAGAGTGACATCATGATGTAAAATGAATAAGAATTATTGAATATTTTGTATTATTTCTAGTTTACTAATCAAATTAGCATGTACAGATCAGATGTTCTGGCTTCTGTTGAAGCTCATTAGATTATCTCAAATCATGCTGGAGAACATGATCATCAGATTTTACACAGACTTATGGGTTTAAGAGACTTTCGGTGTAACTTTTCACTCGCAATGTTATGCTGATAATAATGAAATGAAAAAATAAATGAGAAAAACACAAACGCACAGAAGTGTTTGCACTACTTTTGGACCCTACAGTATTCTATATTTGCTTGCGTTTCACAGTTGAAATTCATTATCAATATCTAAACTGAAACTCTGAAGTGGAAACATTTCCTTTACGATAACGGTGAACAAAAACTGATTTGTAAAGCCAAAGAGAAAGAGAGCAGCTGTGCTGATTAGATCTGTCTCTATTTTCTTTCTCTCTCTTCCTAAATACCTTCATGCTTTGAGCACATAATTGTTTCTTCATTGGATTCAAATGCTCTGTGTGGACTCGTTCACATGCTCCTGATCATTATCTGATAGCTTTCCCATCCCAGAGACCACAGAAAAGAGTGGAATGTGGACTTGGTCACAGGGAATTGCAGGTGTGGAAGATCTTGCGCTCTGAAGGGCCCTTGATGTGCAGACACTCTCATTGTTTCAGTGAATGCTGGTGAGAACATTTTTTAAATACTTAAGACTATCAAAGTAAGCCGAGAATAAGTAAAAAATAAAACTTTAATGTTTAAATAAACCTTTCATATTTGTGTCATACAATGTTGTTACTGTTAATTAAAAGTATTAAAATAGTCTTCTCCAATGTAAATAAAAATCTTAGATTAAAAACAGAAACAAATAGAAATATTAGACAATATTTGAAATGCTGCAAGGTAAACCAAAAGTGAAATAATAATAAAGTTATAAATAAATATTAAAATATAAATAAAAATTATTTTAATAACGATATACGGGTGATTCTATAATTGCGGGTACATTTGGTGTCCCCACAAAAATTAAAAAAAGTCATAATTTTTTCTACTTGTTTTTCAAATGGTTATTTTTTATTATTATTTTAATTGATTTATTATTGTTCTTTACTAATTGTTATGAATTACAAGATGTTGCAGTCCATAACAAATAGAAATATTAGACAATATTGGAAATGCTGCAAGGTAAACCAAAAGTAAAATAATAATAAAGTTATAAATAAATATTAAAATATAAATAAAAACTAAAACTAATTAATAAATACTACCACTGCAAAATCAAAAATGTATTTGCAAGTCCACAATATATAATTTAATTTTCAAATTGCATTTTTGTTTTAATAAAAATTCACTTTGCACCCCAGAGGGATATATATATATATAAATTATAATGTATTATCCACCATGGTAGAATTTATTATTTTGACAAATTTCTAAGAAAATCGAGGCACTGGAAAATAGAAACACTGTTTATTGTTGTATTGCACCAGCGGTCAAAATAAGGTTCCTGCCATAACTGAGGCCCACATCTTCAAAACGCAAATAAAAACCAGAAACTGTTGATCACATCAGGTATACATATGAGTCATTGCTCAGCCTCTTTAATGTGCTGGGATATTATATAAAATGTTGGAAACTTTCTTTTTCATGATGCGACAAAATACTCAATGAACTTTATTTTTCAAGTAAGAAAAAACTTGATGACCCTGTTTGTTCTTGCTCTGATCATTTTATTTTTAATTAAGTAATTACAGTAGTTACCTTTAATACCTTCAAGTAGGTGAACGACTGTTGGTGAAAGGAATAAAAACAAAAGTTGAGATCCAGTGAACATGGGTATCAGATACCTGGCACTTAAAGGTCTGTTAAAATAAATATAAAAAATAGTAGGTTTCTGTCTCCTGCTGTGACCTCATATGATTCCAGGTCCTCATAGTCCTTCATGGTGGTCACTGTAAAGGTCATTTGCCTGGCCGATCCTGAATGAGGTGGTTATTTAATCTGATGACAGTGTTTGCGAAGTCCACAAGTTCTATGAAGTCTGAAGTGATGATATTGACCCCATCTATACCTGGCTTTTGTGCCTCCACCCACGTCATTATGGTTGGAAGGTTCCTGTGAGAGAAACAACAGAAGCACAGGTAAGAATAGACATGCAAAAATTCAAATGAATGCTGTTTTTTCTTTCTATTCATCAAAGAATCCTGATACGTTTCTTGAGCAGCAAATCAGCATATTAGAAGGATCGTGTGAAGCAATTCAGCCTTGCCACCACAGAAATAAATGACATTTAAAACTATATTACAGAAAACAGTTCTTTTAAATGGTAATAATGTTTCATAATATTACAGATTTTACTATATTTTTGATGTAATAAATACAGTCTTAATAAGCATAAGAGATCCTACCAACCAATTTTAAATGATTGTCTAAAAATTAGCATGAATGCATGTATAGTTGATGCCTTCAGGGAGCTATTAAAGTATTAGCAATTACTTTGTTAATTCTATTTCAGGTCAGCCGAGTCAGCTCCCACTAGAAATAAACTTCCCAAGCTCCACAGTCATCTACAACAGCGGCCCGGACAAAACCAGGAAATGGGAAGCTCAGACTGTGTTTATCCTGGAATAATAAACGATCCAACTTCCACACACAGGCAGAATTATACAGCTTCCTCCGAGACTGCTGTCTTACTAGGATGTCCGCTAAGACACAGCACAAGGCTCCATACTTCTGTGTCGGTCAGTATCTGTGCCACTATGTCCTATTAAATTCAGACAGTCTAACTTCAAAGTCTATACTCAGAAAAGCGTATAATATATAGTTTGGATACTATATGCACACTATATGCAAATATTTTGTATGCATAGATCAGAAGTCAGTACTGTATTTCAACAGGCCTGAGAAATTTTTAAGAGGTACTCCTTCAACCGGGCCCAATAAGAGTAGCCTGGGACCTTAGTGGACCTCTTCATTTGTTCTCAAGAAAAGGTACCAATTTTGCAGTGTTGTTGGGGCTTCCACCTAGTGGATGATTTTAAAATTATTCCAATATATACTCTGAAAGGGATACATATATGCACTTTTGTTATTTTAATAACGATATACGGGTGATTCTATAATTGCGGGTACATTTGGTGTCCCCACAAAATCCAAAAAGTCATAATTTTTTCTACTTGTTTTTCAAATGGTTATTTTTTATTATTATTTTAATTGATTTATTATTGTTCTTTACTAATTGTTATGAATTACAAGATGTTGCAGTCCATAACAATATAATAATTATTTAAAAAGTGTAAATAGCTAAAAAACACGATTTCTTATTGTATCAATGTTCAATCAAAAAATGTATAGTACTTTTCTTTTGGCAACAGTTTATTCATTTTATTTATAAAAGCCCTAAATAGTTAACTTACTTAATTCTACAACATTGAATTATTTCAATTTTTTTTTTTCTTAGAAAAATGTCTGTCTTTAAACTGGTGGAATTATCTCTCAGAATTGTTACAGGAAATGATGTCACTTTCACTCACTGATAAGATCTGAAGCACTGAAAAGTATTTGTGCCCTCTCTGAGAAAATATTTCATTCTAAAATCCTCTTGCACCAAGAGTTATTTTTAAAATGTCTGCTCTATTATAATACCACAATATTAAAAGGAGAACCGAATTTATTCCTGATCTCACATAAGCGTCGTGTTCTTAGCATTTATGCCAGCAAGTGGAGTTTTTGGAAAAAATAAAAACGTAAATTTTCCTACACTATTGTCACCATTGTTAGTCTATCTAGGTAATAGTTGACATCAAATGTACCCTCAAGTATATAATGAATCATATATAGAGAGAGTATAGAGAGAGAGAGGACCGCAACGAGACAAAACAAGAACAACTTCCTTTAATTACACACTCACTTCTCCACTAGGTAGTTTCTGAGCCCTTGCACTAGGCCTCTGGCGATGGTCTTGACACGTGGGGTTAAAATGGCTTGAGAGACATGAAAGCTGCCATATTTGGCTCGTTCACCCAGAGTTGTCTCCAGAAACTGGATGAGCTTGGTGGTGTCTGTGGTATTGGCCCAGGGGGCAGGAATTTTACTACCAGGCCACATCACAGGACAGCCCTCAGCAGATGGATGATGGTAGAACACTAGGACCTGAGAAAATAAACGCAAATTGTTGTTGACCGTAAGTAACTTTGATTTTCATGTCATCTTAATCAGTCACAACCACAGAATCTGTTAAACTGAATGCGTTTACAAACCGAGCGCTCAAATGGGATGTTGGTGTTGAGTTTTTGCCTTTTGCACACCTGTCTGTCTCCATGAGTGGAGGTGAGACATTAATCCTATGGTGATTAGGGTCAGTACACAGCAGGAATAGCTGACCTCTGGTGCAACACACCACAGACTAACAGTCGTCAGCACAGCCAGGTTTATTATAGATAACAAACTAAAAATTAGCTGAAGTTAAATTTATAAGCACATTTATTTCTGCTAGTAGTCAAGGTGACATTTCTAAATAACTAAACTAAACTGAATACTGTAGAAATGAATAAAACCAAATGACCAAAAAACACAAAAACAGATTACTAAATTAAAAAAATATATTTTTTTAATGAAAATGAAAAGAATGATATTTTATGGAAAAAAATCATGTGTAAACAAAACAGCTTTGCATGTGTATGAATTTGTGTTTTTCATGAAGCTTTGCCTTTGCAACAGGAAAAAACGTTTTTTTTTTTTCCAGTTTTTGGCAGCTGTTTTTTAGATCAGTTTCAGTATGACTGATCATCTCAACACTATGACGAAGGCTTGGATCGGTTGTGCCTTTGTCTTCAAAAGTCAACTTCTCACAATGAGTGTCTCTATTTTTCCTCCATCTAAAGGGCACTAACTGTTATCTCAAGTTCTCACAGATGTAGTTTGATTATTTAGAAATCATGCAGATGAATCACTGATCTAAAACCATCTGTCAGTCACCACTTTCCATTAATATGTGCAGCCTTTTCTTGTTGTCAAATAACATTTAAGAACGTGAGCATTAGATTGTGCGGTGACATCCAGAGCTCACCTGATACCTGTTCTCCCACAGATAATTCAGAGTGATGTCCTCCACCACGTCAATCTTGCAGAGCTTGTGGCCAAACACGTCCTTCAGCATCTTGATTAGGTAATAATGATGCTCCTCGCTCATTGCATAGTGATGGTTAAAGTCTAAAAAAACAACCTCTTTCTTGTGTAGGTTCAAAAAATTGTTAATGTCATTGAGGCCATCACGTACTTTGTGTCCGAACAGCCCATGTATAAAGTATATCTCATGACCTGGTTCTCCTGGTTTGGTGGAAACACGCAGGTCAAAATAACGTATTCCTCCTTCGAGCTGTTCCCTGAAGGTCAGGTTCTGGGTCATGGACCACTTCTTCATCACCTTCTTGGCCAGGAAGCGGAATATCGCAGCCAGGTGCTTCACATATGCTTTCTGGTCCGGACCGACTGGAGCTTGCTCATCCACCCAGAAGCTGAAGGAATCATGAGAACCTATAGCACAAGCATGAAGGTAGCATTAGTATAAAGATATCAAGACAGTTCTACAGTTCATTTAGCCATTATGTCACGACTCTACAATAATTAAAGATTTATAAGAAATATCAAGCTTTCAATCATTTCTATACAAAATCATAGGAACAGGTTTGATCGTTAAGGAAAGTCTAATGAAAGGCTAAAAAAAAAGAGCAAGACAAATTAACAAAATTGTAGAGACACATATTTGTACTTAAAATTATGATATCATGGTATTTATTTATTTTTAAATTATTACATTTAGCACTGTTTTTGATAAGAGTGGACTATAAGTCTAAAAATTTAAATTAATGTATTACTATAAATAACACATACATTACACATGAAATGTTACATAATACTTATTAATATAGAAAAGAGTAAATAGTAAAGTAAGAAAATAAATAATATAACATAGAAATATATATACATAGAATAAATATTAACTAATATTTGAATTATGTTAAATTTCACACACACACACACACACACACACAAATATATGCATTTAAATAGTTATATATTTAATTTATCAAAAAATTGTGAATGTAATATTATACTACTACTTCTACTAACAATAATTAATAATAAATTAATTATATATATATATATATATATATAGAATTAAAATAAATAATTTATTAATGCAATATTTAATAGATACTATTCTGCTACTACTACAACGATAATTATTAATAAAGAATAATTTTTTTTTAAAAATATTGTTAATACAGCAAGAAAATGGAAACCGTGACAGGCCAAAGAGGAAAAGAAAATAACATAAGAAATAAACTCTGCTTTCTTTACAGTGTAAAGTAGCTAATTGCATTAGAATTAAATAGCTATAAATGGAAAATAATACCTCATTTTAATTTGACCTACACTTTAATTTAATTTCAAATAAATGTCAAAAAGGAAAAGACGTCCTCTCACCAGGAACCGCCAGGTGCTTGAGAGGCATGGATGTGAGGGCAGGGCACAGGGAGCCCATCCAGTCGGCGTTGGAAGTGTTTCCTATGGGCCGTGTCTTCATTTCCTCTAATAAAGCTTTTCAGCTCTTAAATTCACGATGCCAATTCAACACAGATCCAGGCCAAGCCAATCCAGCAATGCTCGTTATCCCCTGTGAAATCATTACAGTCAATCAGGTCATCAACTCACGATTTGAATCAAGATAACAATGATTTAGTCATTATAACATCACTGGATGTGTGAAGCAGACTGCAGATGGAGAGCGAGCTCTTCTACAAAGTAATCTTCTTAAATCCAAGTTACAATCCTTATCCTCCTCCCCGCTTCCCTGCTGGAGTTTAAACGTCTTGGTCAGGACTGATTATCCCCTCCCTCTTCTTCTCCATTAAACAGGTAACAGATGGGACACTTCACCTTCAGTACTGCAAGTGGATATTGTCATGTTTGTAGAGCATGGCGGTCAAGACATTCACTTTTGACTTATTGACCCCACCAATGAGTGTAATCAGTAGATACATTACAGCAGTTGGTGCATTGAATAATTCTAATAGTAAAACATTAATGTATAAAGAAAATCTTTATTTAAATCCTATCTTTAGCATATTATGGTTTTTGGCACTGCAGACAATCGATCATACAGAAAAGATTCATAAAGTTGGAAAGAAAACAACATGTGATTGAGTCATATAAACAATGCATCATAAACATTTTCATAATTTTTCACTCGTCCTTTAACTTCAACTGGAATTTCAGTCATTCTTGAGAAGTGAGACAAAACGGTACAAAATAAAAAACAACAGAAAGAAGCTACATTTATGTATCTTAAATGTACGCTACTGAGCTTATGCATTGATTCAACCTCCCAACTTTTCTCTATTTTTAACAAAATATGATTTTTATTGAATTTTGTAATATAATTTCAACTTTATCTTTAACAGCATTCAAGATGTTTTTAGCATTTCGAAACACATTGTCGTATTAGCAGACAGATTAAACTTTCACATGTGATCAACAATCCCACAACAAATCTAAAATATCATAATGAAATATTATCAAAATATTAATCTGACAGAGTTGACACACTGGACGATGGATATCATTGGAACACAAAATCCGCAAGAGTGACAGCTGCCCCTGATATTACCTGATTTTATTACATTTTAATGTCTGACAGTGTTGACAAAAATGGACACACAAATTTGAAACCTTATGAAACATGCATGTGTCGCTAAAAACAACCTGGCTTTGATCTGAGATATCATAAAGTGCTGATTTTCATAAAACAAGGCATTTTCACCATTTTTTTTCATTTTGAAGCACATGAATGATCGAACCATTCTCTGTGGACACAGTGTTTTATATATGAGAGGACAATAGAGTCATAGATTTGATATAATAATGAGAAATTTTAATTGAAGGGGATAATTGTGTTAAATACATTCTGTTATCAGTCTCTCATAACATTTAAAACTGAAAATATTTTTTATAGCTTACATCTAATAGCACTTACACTTGCAGGACCTGTTTTGTCCCATGTCTTAAGAATGACTGATTTATTAATGTACAGTAAAAAAGAAATAGATAAAATCATTTACAGTATAACCAAAGCTGTCACAATGTCACTCATGTTATCTAGGAAATAAGTGAGCGTCTCAAATAAGCAACCAATTATTATATTGAGCAAAAATAAAATAGAAAATAGATTGCATTAAAGTTTATGTCAAAAAGAGCAATACACAAGAGTTTCAGTTAAGATCGTATGTTTAGGCTACTTGTCGATTGCTTACACTTCCTTGACCACTAACCTACACACACACACACACACACACAC
>JAUMHR010000038.1:2322260-2338301 GCA_032361145.1 Enteromius fasciolatus
ATATGTTGTATTAACAGGTGGAGTTGTTATATTGTGTGTTGCACCCGTTGTGCTGATTGGTTGGGTTGTTTTATTGTCTGTTGTATTTGTTGTACTGACTAATGATGCTGGTGTATTGTTTAATGCATATGTTGTATTAACAGGTGGAGTTGTTATATTGTGTGTTGTACCCATTGTGCTGATTGGTTGGGTTGTTCTATCGTCTGTTGTATTTGTTATACTGACCAATGATGCTGGTGTATTGTTTATTGTATTTGTATTAAAAGGTGAAGTTGTTATCTTGTGTGTTGCACCTATTGTGCTGATTGGCTGGGTTGTTATATTGTGTGTCGAATTTGTTGTACTGATTGATGTTGCTGGTATACTGTTTGATGGACCTGTTGTACTGATAGGTGAGGTTGTTGTATAGTGTGTTGTAACTCCTGTGTTGCTCAGTTGAGTTGCACTTAATGTGTTATGTGTTGCACTGACCATTGAGGTTGTTATATAGCGTGGTGTACTTGCTATATTGACTGGTGGTACTGAATTGAGTGGCAGACTTGTTGTATAATTTAAAAAGGTGTTTGTTTGATTGCTTGTACTGTTGATGGATGTGTTGAATATTAGACTTGCTGTATTGAGTGGTGTACTAAAAGTGTTTGTGACTGATGGTGTGACTGAAGTGTGGGTTTGGTTGGTCAGTGACCAATCTGTAGTTACTGATGGAGAAGTGATGTTTGGGAATATAGCAGAATTTGTTTTAGGAGGGACAATTTGAGTTGTGTAGGACTCAAGCATTGAAGCATTGACTGTAGGAGATGAGACTTTACAGCTCTCATTTAAAATAACAGCGAATGTCTGACCCTGTGCACTGGAAAACAAAGAGCAGGATTGAAATGTTTATTTGGCAAAAAAAACATTCTTGTCAAACAAACAGGTTAGGCCATTATATACTACTAAAATCAGTTAACAAGAAAAAAGATGTTTGTCAAGACACATGCCTTACTTGGCAAAATCACACTGATTTTCAGCGTAAATATAGCCAGAGACATGGAAATATACTAATTCAAATTTGACACAAATGTTAAGTATGCACAGTGTAAAATATAACTGAATACAAGATTTACCACTTCAACTTGTCTCTGATGTCATCAATGTGGCTGGAATTGAAATCTACAGACATCCAAGTGAATGTTGAGTTTAAAAGAATGGTTTCCGAATTAGTAGGCAAACGACATATGGCTGTATAGTAGAGAGATAGATGGAAAAAATGCATTTTTAGAATTATACAACTTGGATAAGCTTAGCTATAATTGGGGAATACCAGTACATACAGTTCAGCACTCACCAATTCGACTGAGGGGTCCATCAAAACTAATGTTTGTACTGTCCTTCCAAAGGTTGCCAATAGCAGTACTAACAGTACACACATTCAGCTGTTCTGACAGCTGCAGAGTTAACATACAGGTGTAGAGTCTGGGGAATGACAAAGAGGTTAAGCTGTCTGTAGATGCAAACAGAAACACACAAACACACAATAGTACAACTTGCCTCGTTCCTTCACCAAAACATTCCAAGTGCATTCCCTGCAAAGCATAAATCACAACCTTTTAGAGCAGATACAGAAAACAAGATTTTACCCAATTGTAACAAAATTATTTTTACTGAAGATGGAAAACAAACATAAAAAGATGTCTACCTGATACAACTTGGATACTTGTACAGTTTCGAAAGAATTACACCTATGAACATAAAACATGATCAACCATAAACTGTAAACACATTTTCATATTTGAATATATACATATAATATATATATATTACAATTTCTCAGGATTCCGTGGTGAATAAAACATCATTAATTCACAAAAGAAATCTTTTAAACTCATTATAAACATATTTACTGTCATTTTGGTTACAATTCTAATGTGTCCTTGCTAAATAATCGTATAAATTTCAATTATTATGTTATTTTGGATAGGAATTGCAGACATACCCTTGCATTCCGGATTCATTGCAAGGAGTGCTCAACTCGACAACCTATTGAATGGAACAACAAAACTAATAAGACAATAAACATATTTTGTCATTCATTGAGGTAAGGTAACTTAAATTAAAATTAAGACAACAATGTTTTGGTAAAACACTTTTTAACTGTTCGCAAAGACCTTTCTCTAAAAACTCACCATGTTCTGAACGTAGGTAAAATTCACATCTGGACTTGTAATGTTTAGACGAACAGCATAATATGTCTCTAAAAAAAGAGGTAGGAGAGGGAACTTGGAGTCTGATTGGTCCACGACACATTCTTGTACCTACTCTTTCAAAGAACACTCACCGTTGTTGGTAGACACGTGACACTGACAATAGTTTTGGTTCTCAACTAAATAAAACAAAATTTCAGAATTTTTGAATGTGACATTAATCTGACTGGCGTTAAATCAGAAAATGATGATGAAAAAAAAGTAATGACACTCACCGTTGCAGATTTGATTTGCAAACAAGTCTTTAGGAATGAAACCATTCTCCTTATAAGAACTAATGCAAGAAAGAGTGAACAATACACATTGCACTTAATATCCGCAAAGACTAAAAATACCAGAACTAATTAAAAGTGTGGCAAATCAGTAGCATATTCTACCACGTGACATTGAGAGGTCCCTGGGTCTTGCAGACATCATCATAAGACATTGGAGATGTGCAGTGCACAAAACCGCCTCCAGGGGATGTAATATTGAGCTCTGGGCATAGTCCTTTGCCTGTAAACAATTGTCATTTGGTGAGACTTCAAAAACAAACAATTACAGTACCCATGCATTGTATGTCATGCGACTGCTGTCTATTTTGTTATATAATCAAGTGGACCATATTTATCAGACACAATCTGTTTTCACTTTCATGTTTTGAATAACAAATAGGTGAGTAAATTATGACAGAATTGTGCTTGTCTCACTCACCCACTGTTTCTACATCTCCCAGAAGCTGGATCTTTATCGATGGGTTTATAGTCCCGTTTTGCATCAGCCTTCGGAGGGCACACGTATTTACAGGTTGGCTCATCTGCAGCAGCACAGTGCAGTTTGTCTTCCTGTAAGAGCAGGGGCAGTAGTAGCGTTACTTGATATTGAATTTCAATGAGATCATACTTTTTATGTGGCTTAGATTGTTAGGTTTGACTTACTGGATGTTTTGCTTGGCTTCACATCTAACCTCAGCAGTCTATATTATTGAAAAAGACATTTTATAACGATTCAGTGTTAGGCAACATCAAAGTTTAGCACTCACCTGTTTTTTGAAAACAAATGATACCTACCACAAAGACTATGTTAGTCTGACAAGATGTAGTATTGATTTCTGTTGTTGAAACTCCAACAGAGCAGGTGCTTTTATGAAAAAAATCTGAAAACTGAATATAGAGGAGTGAAGCATTATGAATTTTAGAATTTAAAACTGAACTCTCTAGTTTATAAAACAATTATTCAATACAAAACCAATATATTGTTATTATTATTAGGGTAACTATTATATATTTTTTTGCTGTTAAAAATAAAAATGCTCTTACCCATATTTCAATGTCTCCCTCTGTCATATTAGAGCCATTCACCTCCACAAGCATCCAGTAGTATGATGCTGTGACGTAAGAAGAGAGATATTATTACACATCCTCTGGAATCACCACTTTTAATCTAAATGATGTCTTCTAAGAATAAAATAGGCTTTGTCTAAAAATGTTTTCTTCTTACATTCATTAGCACAGGACTGGGAAAAGTTACACTGTACTGCGAATGGCTCTGAAATTAATGAAAAGACACATCAAAGCATTGAACCATTAGGATTAATTTTATAATGTATAAATTATGTAATATGTGGCAGAATGAGAGAATGAAGGTAAGGAATTTAATTTAATATCCTGTAATTATCACCGAAATAGAAGCCATCTGTCTTTTTCCAAAAAAGAAGAAAAAAGACATAATCAGAACTCAGTGATAATAGCCGTACCTGTGAATAATACATTGGATGTCGTTGTTCGTAGAACTGCTGTCTGATTGGTTACTTGCGTCGTGGCAGAAGAGCTCGCAGTCGTATGATTGACTGTCGCTTCAGAAGTACTGACTGGATGGCTAGTGTGATTGCTTGAAGGTGTCTGGGCAGATGTTGCCATGCTCTGGGTAGTTTGAGTGGTTATGTAAGACATAGGTGAGGCTGGAATTGGAGCTGACGTGTTTAATTCCTTAGTATTTGACACTGTAGTTGTGCTATTAACAGCTGAACCAGCTTGAACAGCGAGTGTAATAGTGTTTGATGTGGTAGTTTGTGTTGGTGCACTGAGAGTCACTGAAGGTTTAGAAGTTGCTATAGTGAGTCCTGCAGGATTCGATGTGTTTAAGATCTGATTCGAAGATTGAAGGTTCGGTCCTGTGGAAGGGAACAGAAATCAGTTTCTATATTCATCTCCTTTAAAGCTTTTTATCCCATTCAACAACACCAGTACTTTCCCATCTTTCTCGTATTCTCCACAGCATTTTACATGAGTTACTGACCTTGGGTGGTGGATTTTAGTGAACCAGCAATTATTGAAGTCAAAATTGATTGGACTGGACCTTGGAAAGGGAGGAAAGAAAGTGTGGAAGAGACGAATTGTCATTCAACACAACACTAAACAAATTCCATTTAAAAATGTAAAATGCAAATAGTCAGAAAGTACAATGATTTCATTTGTGTATATATGTGGCAGTGGTGAAGCAGAAATGGAACACTTACTAGGTGTCGAGACAAACGCTCGAGTGCTGGCTAAAACTTGAGATGCTGTAAATGTATAAAATATTAAACTTTAACCTTTAAACCTCGGGTTTCTCACAAACACATCTATACATTTAAAGGATTACTATACAACAAAATTATAATTTTGTCATTATTCACTAACCCCTTTATCGTTCCAAACAATTAAAAGCTTTGTTCGGCTTCAGAACACAATTTAAGATATTTTGGATGAAAACCGGGCACCTAATTTCTAGTGATTATCGTTGTTTTGATTACAGAGACCGTCTCTGCATTTGATAATTAAACAGTTTAATCTCGTCATTATACATTACCATCACTCTGTTCTCCTATTTGATGATGTTCAGTGCTTTGCTACAATCTGTCTTGTTAAAAGCGCTATATAAATAAAAGTGATGTGTCATGGTCAGAGAAAAATATGAAAGACTTCACCAAAATAGTCTGCCATCATTTGTTTAATCTGTATTTTATGGTATTTTTATCTTTGCATATTCTCATCGCTTCATAACATTCAAATTAAACCACTGATGAAAATGGACTATTTTTGATGATGCCTTTCATAATTTTCTAGACTTTGACAGTGTTCATTACTTGGCAGTTAATTGGACAGTCACAAGCCTCCCGGTTTTCATCCAAAATATTTTTTAATTGTGTTCTAAGGACGCATTAAGCTTTTACAGGTTTGGGTATGATTAATGGCAAAATTCTCTTTTTGGTGTGGAGTAATCCTTTAATTCATTACAGTGAAAAAAGAACAGAACACAAAGTTTACACAGGTTACACCTTTCAGTTTGCGGGACTGTAATCTTTCTGGATTAAGATGATATTGATATGCAGATACATCTGATTTCTGCTCAACTACATCAATCTTTCTCTGGAATCCTGTGCAATTTAACTTCAGACAACAACAAGATTACCTAACCCCTCTGCTATTCAAAACATCTGTTTGCGTCATGCACCGTGCCTGAACCAGGCATGCCTTTTCATTACAACTTACCGTGAGGTCGAGGACAAAAGGAAGAATTACATTTGCAAAGGAGTGGAAATACATTTGACGTTAAAGATAAGCACTGTCACACAAATCCGATTCCAAAAATTATGAATATAATCGGAATGCAATGATGTGGAAGTTACAAATTTCAATATTTTGTTCAGTATAGAACATAGACGACATGTCAAATGTTTAAACTGAGAAAATGTAGCATTTTAAGGGAAAAATAATTTGATTTGGAATTTCATGGCATCAACACATTTCAAAAAAGTTGGGACAAGGCCATGTTTACCACTGTGAGGCATCCCCCTTTAGGAATAGGAATTCTTGTCTAATACTGGCTTTTAGCTGCTCAACTGTCTTACAGTAGGTCTTCTTTGTCGCATTTTCCTCTTTATGATGCACCAAACGTATTCTATGGATGAAAGATCTGTACTGCAGGCTGGCCATTTCAGTGCCTGGATCCAGGATGTTGTAATTGATGTGGTCTGGCATTGTCAGGTCGACATCTAGATGGGAGCATATGTTGTTCTAGAATTTGATATACCTTTCAGCATTGATAGTGCCTTTCCAGATGTGTAAGCTGTCCATGCCACATGCACTCATGCAACCCCATACCATCAGAGATGCAGGCTTCTGAACTAAGTGCTAATAACAACTTGGGTTCAAATTTTGATTCATCGTGGATTGTGTTCACCGACAATGCTTTTTGGAAGTAGTCCTGAGCCCATGTTGTGATTTTTATTATAGTGGCATTCCTGTTTGTGATGCAGTGCCGTCTAAGGGCCCGAAGATCACTGGCATTCGATATGGTTTTCCGGCCTTGACCATTACGCACAGAGATTGTTCCAGATTCTCTGAATCTTTGAATGATGTTATGCACTGTAGATGGTGATAACTTCAAACTCTTTGCAATTTTTCACTGAGAAACTCCTTTCTGATGTTGCTCCACTATTGTTTGGCGCAGCGTTGGGGAAATTGGTGATCCTCTGTCCATCTTGACCTCTAAGAGACACTGCCACTCTGAGAGGCTCTTTTTATACCCGATCATGTTGCCAATTGACCTAATAAGTGGAAAATTGGTCTTATATGTACATTTGACAGCCTCTTATTGCTACCTGTCCCAACTTTTCTGGAATGTGTAGCTGTCCTGAAATCCAAAATGAGCTAATATTTGGCCTGAAATTTCAAAATGTCTCACTTTCAGCATTTGATATGTTATCTATATTCTATTGTAAATATAAGTTTATGAGATTTGTAAATTATTGCATTCTGTTTTGTTTGCAATTTGTACAGTGTCCCAACTTTTTTGGAATCAGGTTTGTACATGAAAAGTATTGCTAATTGGTTTTTGGTCGGACATTCTGTAAAATATCTTCTTTTGAAATAAGCGTGTTCTGATAATTTGTCATGTAGCCTTTGTATTCTTCATAATAATTAACTTGTTCTGACAGTTATATAAGTTATGGGTTTTCAAACCGTTGCTGGACCTGGAGGCTCAACTCCCGTTTTGCCCTTATTCAAAACTTTAATTAAAAAATGTGCCTTGCTGGGAAGCCCTAGGAACAGTTTGAAAACCCCTAATGTAAATTTACTGACTCACTGATTCCTTTTTATAGGAAATATGTAGATATATTGTAAATATTTTACTGTATACAGTATCTGCTCAGTCTTAATGCTACCACTTGTATTCTATTGAGTTTTTGTGCTAGAAAATAGGCAACTTTAAATTCTGAATAGCTTATAGTTTGGGGCATAACTTCCCCAAGACAGTTACCCACCACCAAACTCCAACATTACTCAGTGAAGTGAGTTCACACTTCCACTGCACTTACCGAAGTTGGTTAAAGTTGTTCTTGCATTGCGTTTCATACGCTTATGCCCTAGACCTAAAAGATGAAATATAGAAATAGAATTGGCATGCAAAAATGACAGAAAGACTAAAGTAAAGTTACTACTGCCTTTTTTTGTACCCTGCATCAACATCTGATCTAATCATTTCAATGTTTTCAATCCAGCCGACGTCTGGATGTGTTTTGAAATGTTTCAAATATCCTGTAGGATATTTGAAATCAATTTCATAATTTCCTGTGGAGTAGGAAACACATGTCTTATATAGTGAACTTATTCAGGTCTAGAAATGAGAAGCCATATTTGATCTCACATATATCAGATGCATCTTCTCTGTAACTGTAACCATAATTTTGGCATTCCAACGAATCAGCGGGCCTATTGATGTTAAATAATTATGTGTTGAGAAAATAATGTTACAATTCTGATTTACCACAAAATTGATTTAATTTAAATGATCCTCGGCAGAAGAGTTATAAAGAGTTCAGAGGTCCTTTCTGGAATAAAGGTGCATAATCCAATCATGTAAAAAGGGATCCACATAATCTGGAATTTCACTTAATGGTGAACGATTTTTGACAAAAGGTCAGATGATAGTTACATTCTGATGCAGGGAACAGGCAAGGCTAGTGACTCTCATTTTGGGAAATCCATATTAAGCCAGTAACTGTGTGCTTGGACGTGATACCTGGTTTCGAGCTGGTTCAAAATGGCCATTAGTCTGTCCTACCTAGTCATTATGTGGTCTAAATAGGTCATTAACTGGTTCAAGCTGGTAATTAGCTAGTTCTTGTTTGCCATGAACTGGTTTTAGCTAGTCTTTATATGATCTGAGATGGTAATTAGGTGGCCATAGCTACTCATTATAGGTAGTCCAACTTGTTCATTAGCTACAAGTACAAGGAGGTTGCCATCATGGAGCAGCAACAAACTAGTCACCAGCTGACAATACTAGCTTAAGGTGGTCAAACTGATTTTTAGAATATATGGACTAGTCAATCAGATATAATGGCCACCTTAGACCAGCTACACACCAGCTGCCATGTTCCAAAATACAGCTACCAGCTAAAGCTTGATTTCCCAACAGGATCATTATTCTATCTATAAATAATACATGCATGAAAGTGAATCTTCCAAAGAAGTTAACTCAGTGAAATCATGCAATATTACAACATGCATCATCTTTATCATGCATGTATATGAAGACACTACAACCAATACGAAATATCAACCAATTCACATGCTGGTCTTGGCAAGCAAGTTGTCTCTTAGGGTGGTTCAGTCAGCAACATTTTAAGCTTTAAATTGCTTTGAAGACGTTACAAAAAAGTACACGACATACTTTTAGTTCAGAGAGATAAAGGGCTTCAGGCTGTTTATGGTTTGCAGAGTTGATCTGACACTGGCTTATACGCAGTCATTAGGCAAATTATCACTGCTATTTTCAGCCCTCCTCTCTTATCAACCGGTTAAACAAGCTTCCCTTTTGTGAATCGCTGTACTCACCACATTGCAACATATAATCTTGGACTCTAGCCTGGGCTCTTGTGACGGTCCAAAGTTTTGAGTCCCAGCCAATCACTGTCCCATCCTCGCAGGCGCTATGCTCTCCAACATCGTCCCATATGCGGAACAGGTAGAGCTCCATGGTGGCCAGTTTCGCCCCAGGAGAGGCTTCGTTTGGTTGGCAACCTAGTAGAAGACGTCCAGAAGGAGGGATTGCTCGGGCAATGGCGGTCCGCTGGTATACTTCCGAGTTGTCTCCTATCGTCAGACTGAAGCTTTTGTGAGGGGCATCCCACCGTAGACATATGTGGTACCAGCGGTGAAGGGTCAGCTTGACAGGGAACTGGTGGCGGACACCCAACAGCCAGGCATACAGGTTGTTTGCGTCCCCCTGCAGGGCGAGTTCATAGCGGGGTGCAGGGGCCGAGACATAACTAAATGCTGTCCACTCGCCTGGGGAAAGAACCTGTATGTCCACGCACACCGTGGTTTGGAAGAGCACAGACATGCGCTCCTTTTCCTGTAAGGTCCAGTGGTCATCACATCCTTGCAAGACAGCCTTAGCATTAGACATAAAGTAGCCATTCACTGGGGAGAGAGAGAAAAATAAAAGACTTTTTCCACTCTTATTTCTAAAGATAAATAAAATAAAATATTTCTTTAGGCCAGAGATTTTTTTATTCAATGTACATTTTTTCAATTTTCATATTTTGTATTTGTGAATATTATATTTTACTTTTATTTTTTGTTTTAATGTTGACTAAAGGGCATGTATAATTTCTTTATTTCAATCATTTATATAAGGCCTATATTTGTTAAATGGTTATGGTATAAAAAAAGATTGATTATTAAGATTGTTTTATAAAAACAGTAAAATAAAATATTTTAAAAATATGCAATTATTTCAGCCCATATATATCAGTTATTGCTTTCATATAAATAATTATTTTGTTATTGTCAGAATGTTAAGACCATATTAAGGTATTTCACAGAAAATGACAATGTCCATAGCAAAACAAAACTTAAAAAATACAAGCTACTTTAAAGGCAGGGCAAATAAGTTTTTAATTTAAACATTCCTAAGATTTCTTTAAAAAAAGGTGCAGTGATATTTACAGTTCAACAGTTTTGTGGGAAAAATCCAGTCTTTTCAATATGAATGTATGCAATCATATGAGGTTGAACGATTTCCCAACACAGATTTCAGAACGAGTTGGTCACATAGATTCACCTTGTAGACTAACAGAAAGGTGCTTGATTACGAAAGGACGTCATACATCACTACATTATGAACAACTGAACGTTTTTTGGCCCACATCATTTTGCCAACATTTAGCCACCACACCTGAACCTGCCCTATAATTCATTCACAATAAGACGTGAAGCATATAATAACTATATGGGGTTAATTTTGAATTCATGTAGATTCCATCCAAGGTTTTTATTTTTTTAAAGGTTAACATCACCCAGAAGAAAGTCTTCTGTCAAAAGCAATGACTGTCTGTATGGCCACTGACATTTACTAGATAATAACCTATTAACAGCTCTGGCTGTGAATTTAAGGAGACTGTACCCTTTGGTCTTTTCAAGGCACCGAAAATGATTCTGCTCTGTTAAATTTTCACAAAACTTCACATTAACTTTTAACTCTAATCCCCTCTGACCTCTCCAGTTTACCACTTCCCCATGAGGCCTGTCAGTTTCATAATGCTTCTGTTTGATGTTTTGACAAGCACACAACCAGATAAAACAGGCTGGCCCAGATTTGGCCTGAAAGGAACAACTTGACAGCCAAATGCTGACTTATATTATGTGTGTGTGCTAGTCTAACATACCATGAATACCATGGAGGTGTGACGTACACCAGGCTATGTCTAAATGTAACTCATGACTGGTTGCTAATTCTGAACCAGCATTTACTCAATCTCAGTAGACCCCATATTTAATAATGGTGCATGTTCTAGTTCACAAAGATGTTTGTCTGCTGGAGACTTATTTTTTCAAGGCTCTTTCATCTACACAGAACTGAATCAATCCCTCACAGCCTTGTTTTCATTTGTGTAAAATAAAGTAAATGTGTCTGCACTGCTTATTTTTTGTTGCATTTGGTAAAAATGTATATAAAAAAATGGCTCTGAACAATGATTATGAATGATATAAATAGCTTCATAGTAGTTAGCTTCAAAGGTTAACTTAAAAAAAGTTTAGCTTAACAGTCTAGTTTTAAAGTTGCTTCTCCAACTCTATCTTCTATCACTTTGGAAGTATTTCACACCTGTCCAGTTTTTCAGTCTTTTTCTTTCATTCACATTTTCTCTGAAATACATGCTCATCTTCTTAGGTTTCCAGTGTAACTGGGGAGGTTCTTCCCATTTAGTGTGCACTATTCTACTTCATTTTACAGTTAAATCATTGTGATTAGAGTGTTCATGCAGTGAAGCGTAGTGTACTGTGGGTACCCGTATGATGCACTTGTTCAAGCAAAAAACACTTGATTGCATAGCAGAAAGGAGAGAGAGCTTAACTGAAAGCAAATGTGTAATAAAAAAATCGCCAAGCACATTCTATATGGAAAAACTATTCTAAAATGAATACATTGGCTTGCAGAATACACTACCATCCAGAAGCTATGGTTGGTTATTGTCTCTTTTGTTCTTTAAGGCTGCATTTATAAAAATAATAAAAAATATTGTAAAAACAGGAATATTGCGAAATATTCCTATAATAAGGAGTATAACAACTTTTCTATGCAAGCTGGTCAAGCAGGTCATTGTTGAATTTTGACTTTTTTTCTTCTTCACAATTCTGCCTTTTTTTGAGAAAATTTACAGAAAGAAGAAATAAACTTTTTGTCTTGCAAAAATATATTTTGAAAAAGTTTCTAACCAGGCTGTTTAGGGTCACCATTGACTTCCATAGTATTTTTTTTCCTACTATGGAAGTTAATGGTGACCCAAAACAGCCTGGTTACAATTTTTTTCCAAATATCTTTCTTTGTGTTCGGTAGAACAAAGAAATTCATACAGATTTGAAACTACTCGAGAGTGAGTAAATGATGACAGAATTTTCATTTTTGGGTAAACCATTCCTTCAACTGATTTTTTTCTAGATATTTCTGCCATATGTACATCCACTACTAAATAAATTGTAGAAACTTAATTTCTTTTAAAGCTGCTTTGCAACGATTTAGATCGTGAAAAGCACTGCTTCACTGTTTCTGCTCTGTATGTGTGGTGCTGGTGGTTTCTCTTTGAGAATGAGAAATGAAATGCTCTGAAACCCTTTTTCTTCACTGTGATCATTACTAATTAATTCATTAAAGCTAGGACAATCATGCTGCAGGCCACTGGACTCCTCCACATTATCTCATCCATTCTGTCTCTCACTCTCCTCTGGCTAGATGTCCCCTGGGTGTGTGAATTCTCCCGGTATTACAAGTATTTATTATTAAATTCAATCTAAAACGTGATCAGATTTCATAATGCCATTAAAAAATGCTCCCTTTAAAAAGGTTGTGTGTTGTTCTACTCTACTCTTCTGCACATCTGACTCCTTCCTGTTTGCAATTTACAGCCTCCTTCCATTTTTTTTAATCGTTTTACTACTTGAAGGAGTTTTATAGACTTGTACAGGAGTGCTGGCAAGCAATTAAGGCTATCTTTTCTGGACTTGATTCTCTGCCAAACTATTGTTCATTTTCAGGCTCTCTCTACTCTGTACTTTGCTCAGAAATAAATTGAAAGAGAAACAGTGCACACAGACAGATGATCATTTTTCATCTGTTTCAGTTTTGCTCACCCATAGATTGCATGTATAGAGTACAACGTTAGATTTAACTCCCACAAGTCCTTTTGTTTTTCTATGTGTTTTATAACAAATACATTTTGGTAAAATAGTAGAATACTGTACTAACCTTGAGGCAAGAGGTGAACCCAAAGACAGAAGAGCCAGACAAAGTGTTGTGCGGACTTCTTGTATCGTCCACTCAGGTGCTTGCTGTGCTTGTAAAGCATCCTTCAAAGAAAAACAAAGGGACTCTTTTGTTCAAAATAAGGAAAGGAAAGAGTGTTTTCTTCAATACAATAACAGGGTGTAACTGAGAGAAGGTCAATACTTCTATAAAGCTCTTTCAGTTTGTCACTTAACATAAAAATTAAAACGTACCCTGTTTACATTCAGAATGCACATTCATGACTTTATACTGTACCTGTTGAGTCTTTTATCAACAATTTACAAAGTAGCAGCATAAATCTTTATTTCAGCATCAATCACTTTTCACAATGCAATAAATGCCTGATTAATAAAATAAGATTGCATAGATATGTTTGCATATTGCTTTGAACAAACAAACAAATATTCACAGTAAGCCGCATAATTTAACTTTGTCTTTTGAATAGCATTGTAATAAAAACAAAACAGTGCCCAAGTGCACATTTGTATAGCTGCACGCTAATTTGATCCTGATTATTAGAAGTGCACTCATCCCAAGTCCTTAGTCTATGCCCAAATCTTAGACTTTTGTGCTGTCTATGGTGACTCTCTATAAAAGGGGATAAAAGCCTGACTTGATTTAAAGATGGAAAGGACAGGAAATGTTAAATGTCTGTGGCTGGTTTACAGTAATAAGACAGACTGAGATGGCTTTGGTGCTGAGAGTGATTGAATGGCTACGTGGGGATGTTTGAATAAAACTCTGATGAAATGCTCCTGGTTTATTGTCTGGACTAAGTGTGGGAGAGGCTGTAATTCTGTCTAATGTAAAGTGGCAGTCAACTTACTGCAGTCTCTCTCATCAAATCTGTCTGTCTGTTTATTCATCCAGCCACTCACCCAATCTCTCTTGCTCTTTCTCTTTGTAGAATAGACTTGATTTTCAACAAGATCTAATATATTTGGCTATGCATTAGCACTGCTGCATACAGTCATTGAATTAATATGTATTTAGTTTGAATTCATGGCTATTTTGAATGGCTGTCAATGGTGAAACATAATTTTTGCCCACAAAACAATGCAGTTATTGCACACACCAGCTAAACTGAGATACTGCATAAATCTGTTTTGACTATTTGTTGAACATTTTGTGATTACACTCTACTGTATACAGAAATCAGCGCAAAAAGGCAGAGGTTAAGAGGTTGTACCGCGTGCTCATTTAGCAAACACTTGCATTCTGTAATTGTGATAACAACATCACAACCTGGGCTCAATTATAACGCATTTCTCAACATGAAAACAGTAATCAGCTCTATTGTTCACACTCCAATTAGAATCTCAGGATGTATAAGACCCACAGGTGAGGTAATTTGCATTCGAACAATGAAACTGAACATCAAAGAGAAGTATCTATCTATCTACATTCTTCTGCTTTTGGATTATTTATACTACAATTTTTTTCTGAGAACTGAATTGATATCTATGGGAAAACTTAATGGTTATCTGTGTTTGCTTCAGGTTTTTTTTACAGAAATATGTGGTGAGGAATGTTGTAATGTATATTTAATTCCATTCATTGCTGTTCACGGGTATCAGGATTCAGAGGCGTTATGATGATTTGTGATGACCAAAGGCACTAACTTAGCAGAGGCCTCACAGTCATGGAAAGTCTGAAAATATCAGGCTGTTGTAAAATAGTGACTCCTAGGTCTGTGGAAGCCACGGAAGTTTCTGTGTTAAATATATTTATATAGAAATTAGTTTGGTAATGCTTCAGTCGGAATGTTTTTTTTTAGCTTTCTTAGAAGCCCATATTCCTTATTTCATGAAAATGTTTCATTCCGTTTTAGTGTACTTTATTTGCATAGACATTAAAATACATTTGTTATGGGGCTACTCATACAGTATATCGCTTTATTTAGACGAACAAAGGAAAGGCTTGTAGATTCACCAGTATCAGTGTTGTAACTTCTTGTCAAGAATTCTAAAAAAAGGAATGCAAACAAATATTTACCAAAAAAAAAAACACAATGCACTTCCTTCACGTGTTTTGTTCATGTTGAATTAGAGAGTGATGTTACAGGTTTAGTATACTGTATATCATTGTTTCATCTTTGAAAATCTAGACGTAAAAAACAAATCATATTAAGAAGCCTGGTGGCCAAAGAAGTCAAATTAATACAGTGTGTTATTGTTGTTTCAGGAATGCAAGCTGGTTGGACAACATTTAAATGTGCTGATAATCTCCAGCCATCTATTTCTTTCTCCACAGTCAGTTGATAGAAAAAAAAATAAAAAATGTAAATACATATATATATATATATACAATTTTATTTCTTTTTTTATCTTTTACTGTCATTCTCGGGGGCATGGAGAGCCAAGATAAATATTTTTAGTTTATTTTTTTATTTAACTAACTAAAACTAAAGATAAATATACTATCTGCCATCACACTTGTCTAATACCAAGAGACCCTTTCAAAAATAAAGTCTGTCCAAAGCAAACCAACACTACTGTAGAAAACAGTCAACATACTATACTTAAAAATGTGACCAAAGTGACCCGTCCTGAATTTTCCAAGTTCGATGTGTCCCTTGGTGAACATATTTTGTTGACCCTGGAGCAACATTTTAATGCAAAAATATAATGTTGACCATATCTCTACACCTAAACCTACCCTTACCCATGAGTAATGCCAAAATCAGAAGAAATGAGAAATGACTGACACTGAAATACTGTAAGCCAAAACTTTGCAAAATCTGTAAATTTGACTGGTTAATCACAAAGATGTTGACCCAAGGACATGTTCCACCTGGTAAAATCAGGTTAGCGAAGTGGGCACCAACTCTGCACCAATTCTCATGATAATGAGCATTAAAGTAAAATGTTTAAGGGAAACTGTATATCATAGATCATGCAACTTTTCAGTTTGTCACCATTTTCAAACTTTTTTTATTAATTTGTTGTATTCTCCCAATTAACAGGAGCCTATAAATGATGCA
>JAUMHR010000038.1:2345620-2356193 GCA_032361145.1 Enteromius fasciolatus
CACATCCATGATGCGAATCTCCCGTTCCACCACATCCCAAAGGTGCTCTATTGGATTGAGATCTGGTGACTGTGGAGGACATTTGAATACAGTGAACTCATTGTCATTGTCTGAGATGATTTGAGCTTTATGACATGGAGCTTTATCCTGCTGGAAGTAGCCATTAGAAGATGGGTACACTGTGGTCATTAAGGGATGGACATGGTCAGCAACAATACTCAGGTAGGCTGTGGCGTTGCAACGATGATCAATAAGTACCAAGGGGCCCAAAATGTGCCAAGAAAATCTCCCCCACACCATTACACCACCACCACAAGTCTGAGCCATTGATACAAGGCAGCATGGATCCATGTTCTCATTCCGTTTATGCCAAGTTCTGCTGTCACAGCAGCAATCGAGACTCATTTTTCCAATCTTCTATTGTCCAATTTCGGTGAACCGGTGCGATTTGTAGCCTCAGTTTCCTGTTCTTAGGTGACAGGAGGGGCACCCTGTGTGGTCTTCTGCTGCTGTAGCCCCTATCTGCCTCAAGGTTCAACATGTTGTGCATTCAGAGATGCTCTTCTGCATACCTTGGTTGTAACGAGTGGTTATTTGCATTACTGTTGCCCTTCTATCAGCTCTGGCATCAACAAGGCATTTTCACCCACAGCTGTCGCTCACTGGATATTTTCTCTTTTTCGGACCATTCTTTGTAAACCCTAGAGATGGTTGTGACAATCTCAGAACATCAGCAGTTTCTGAAAGACCAGCCCGTCTGGCACCAACAACCATGCCACGTTCAAAGACACTTAAATCACCTTTCTTCTTCCCATTCTGAAGCTCGGTTTGAACTGCAGCGGTTCGTCTTGACCATGTCAACATGCCTAAATGCATTGAGTTGCCACCATGTGATTGGCTGACCGGTAATTTGCGTAATTTATTTAGTAAGAACATAAAGCTACTTGCCATCAATAGAAAAAGATGCTTTTTGAAGCCAGATGGTGTAGTTACGCCATTTACCAGCTGGACCAGCCTTAACTCTTTGGCACAAACTATGGTTACCATGTTAAACCTCAGAAAGGGGTACTACAGTATGCATCAGTTTTATTTTAGATATCTCAGCAGGTAGCCAAGCATGCTATATGTCTTTGTAATCACTGTATTACTAGTCCATATAATGTGGGTAAACAGTTAAACATGTTTAAATGTGCAGGAGCTTGGGTATGTAGGGCATAACATTAAACACGCATGTGTGGAGAAGCATAAAGACACGTGTTTCTTTCGCCGAGCGCATGTATATCCCCCTCCTCTCCCACCCTCCACATTCTTCATGGATTTCAGACCACATTACATGTGTGTCACAAAAAATGACACAGCTTGGAGGGTGGCTGGCCTGGACTGCCAAACTAAACACACACGGGACAGAAACTCTGTAATCAGTTAGAAGAGGAGAGACCGTTGCAGTGACTGTCAGGGATTCTGCAGCCGTAGCTGCTACCATGCCGGTCCATTAGAGCGGGGAGAGTTCCCGTCATTCCCTAACACAGATTTCCAAGCCCCACAGGTGATGCTGTACATACATAAACTACTGCGCAGTACATCAGCGTGCTGCAGCTCAACAGTGGCCCCTGTGGTCTGATAAGGGTATAGCAACATTGTATTTCCATTATATTTACCATACTGTATGTGTGTGTACACATTAAGCCGCATATGCTCTTTTCTCTCTAAAAAATCAAAACACATTAGGTTACATGTGCCTCAAGTGATCTTTCCTTTACTAGTAGCAAAAGAACATAAGATAAAAACTAATGATTGCTTCCAAATTGTTTCCAAATTATGCCCCCATGCATATTATTGGTACTCTCCACTGATCTATATACTGTATAATGACGGTTCATGAATGTTCTTTATTATAGATCAGCGGTAGCCTACTCTCCCATTTACTAGTCTTGAGGTTAACTCAAAAATGACAACTTACGCTGATGAGAAGCCTGGCTGGAAATGTGAAAAAAATGGTTTTATGCTTTGAATTCAAGAGAACTAGTTACAGCAGTTGGTCTGCTTACAGTAAAGCTATTTCCATCTTACACTGACACCTTCTGGTTATATTTTTGAATTGCATGACAACAAAAAAATTACTCTCTGATATCAAATAACACCATTCTCAATACTCAAACAGCCTACATATTTCTTGGTGATCTTTTTATTTTAAAGAAAATGCAATTCCTTTGTTTACCCTGTGAATGACAGGCATGTCTGTTTGCGTTTAGACAAATGAGGGCAGCTTTTGGCCGTTTTTGTAAATATTAGAAGTAGGTTAAAGGTAAACCATATCCATACCTGGGGGGTAAATATAATTTATTATGACTACGACTTTTCACCACAGGCCTGAACAAAACACCCTTTCCTTGTTCTTCGCCTATTCCAGGTAATGCACGTGACGAGGAAGCTAAATTCACCTGTGGGGAACTCACCCCATTCTGCTGTTTTGAAACGTCTTCTGTCAAAGTGCCTCAGTTTGCCATCCCATGTCAGCTGTGCTCGTGGCCCAATATCTATATAAAAATTAAGCATATCACGCTATACGTTAATAAAGTCGTATGTTGTTAAGTTATTGACAACAAAAATGAAAACAAGCTCATTCTTCATACAGGTGTCGCACTTATGAATGCTACAACAATTCCAGGTTAAAACAGGTAAATCTGTAAACATCTGTTGCAATGTTGATGAGAAGTGCCGGGGGCTTGTAATTAGCACAAACCACGTCTATATAAGAGTATTCGTACCTCACCTTTATTAAAATCTCTTTAAGGTATTCTATATAGGCTTTGTCTCACGTTGCCTTTACCGTGCTTTCGTAAGTTTGCTGCGTGCGTGCTCTTTGCGCGTGGTTTTGCCTGAGCGCATGCGCAGTAAGGTTTACCAATAAGTGTACCAAAAGTTAAAAAAACTAATTTTTATAGACTACACTTGATTGGGTTTAGATGCTCTCATTTGCATAAACTGGCTGGATTTTGCTCTATCATTTTATACCGTGGTTTAACAATACTCCACTTTTGTAGTTATTACGTTTCTAACTTACAATACAAATACTGATTCCTGTAGCCAAAACTGAATCATTTTTGTGTAAATGTTTTAGTTGGTCCAAAATGTCATAGTAAAGTTAGAAAACATTTTATTGGATAGATAAATACTCACATATTATTTTTAGGCTAATGTGTAACTCATCTTAAACATGAAGATCTTTCCAAATTCCGCTCTTGTTTTACTCTAAAAGGAAATACTGGCATTGCATGTCAGAATATGATGTCTTGTTTTTCCTAGTAAAACACATTTACTGGAAAAGTCATAGTCTTGAGCAAGAGTCAGATTCCATGTAGGCAGGTGTTGAACCACGTTCCATATCAGTATGTCCAGTTGATAAATCTTCCCATGTTGCTTTTGGTGACAGTTTTACAGTTCCCCCCTTGGTGGGGTTGTACAGTGACAGGTACAGTAGCTCCATTTGGTGAGCACTTATCTGCAGGCGGTTCTGTAATTCCACACTTCATCTGCTTATTGTTTGACTAGCCTGGCGTTATTGTCAGTTAGCAGACGGTTTTTATTCAAAGTATCTTACACTAATGCCTCAGGACACTGAATGGAAATCAGGGCTTGGGTGATTTTGGCAATGCTATACAGCAGTAAAACATGATCTGACAACTTAACAGTACTTATTTAGCTTAGAAATATTTAAGATGATTAGAAAATATGACTAGTTTTTACCTGTGACAAACTTACCACAGTGATATTTAAGAGGTATTTAATTTTGTATCAGTGCAGGATTAGTTTAATCCTTATACGGTTCATTAAAAACAATACTGTGTATTGGTTTCATAGAAATTTGAGGTTTGAGAAAAAAAGCAAACAACAATAGTGTACAAATCCATACTAAAAATAGCTTTATTGAAGAAACGTATGCACATACACCACATTAAGCTCTCGTACATTTCAGGTACTCAGAATTTAGCGTCAGTTTTACACATAAAATTATGTCATAAAAGGCTTGCAGTTTCTTTTATAATATTGTACTGGAATTAAGGCAGACAAAACCAATCACACATCTTTGGATAGTTGTGAAATGTGCATCATTCCCCCACAAGGCACAAAATAGTACATGCTTTTAATGCACTTAAGTAATATTTTCCAAAGTTGGCACTTTCCTCTGCCAAACCATCACTAATTTGCACTAAAGGTGCATCCTTGCCATAAAAATTAGTATTTTTTTTACATGAGAATTAAATCATTTTTGGCATGCACATATAATTCAACACCCTAAATTGTTTAAGGACCCATTCAAAAAGAAACATTTGTAAAATAAAAAAAAAAAAAAGAAACACTCATTCGGTCTATGGCTTTTAGCAACTGAAAGTTATCAGAACAAAACAAGCCTATATAGCAGAAAGACACCGAACGCACACCATTTATTTACACAAACATACAATCATAAAAATACACACCAAAAAGCTACACTCAAAAAGGTTATAGAAAGGCCATGTTGTGTTATGTGCATAATGTATGTGTGCAGGGTCTTGGTCGTACAATTCTCAGAGTAAAACGAACAATGTGTGTGCTCCTCTATTGTTCTGTTCTCGCAGCAAACAAAACTATACAATCCTACTAACCAAAAGCAGACACCAGAGCTGACATCACTGCTCTTGCAATCACCAGCGCACAACCTTTACTGCTACGCTACTGCACTGTACACACAAATACTGAGCTCAGATTATTGTGAGGACAAAATAGGAAGAGTTTTATGGGAACTGATGCTTCACCATTGCAAACACTTACTGATACAGTAAACCTGAAGAAGGATTATCAAATTCATATTTACATATGGGACACTGTATATACTGACTTAAGTGCCTGGTTGGGGCTTTCAGACATTAATAAAGAATAAATAACTTAAAAAAAGTAAAAGAACATAATATGAATCGCTTATCAGCAAGACGTCACTGCTTGTACTCTACGTTATATGCAAGAAAGCATGTTGCTAAATTATACGGAATAACAATGCAGAGGCTAGTCGACGCAGTAATGCTCCATATGGATGCAAAATGCAAACACATTTTGTTAAATGTCATTACAGCCACAATTTCTACTTGTAAATACAATTAACATCACCCAAATACATACATGCATACGTAAAAAAAGGTATATTCAAAGAAACAATTTTCGGTGCCTGATGGATTTTTGTGAACTCTTTACCCGTTAGATATAGGAGCTCAACAAAAAGTGGTTCCCGCATATATCACGCACACACATCCAGCTGAATCTTTTCAAACACACTTATATACACACGGATCCATCACAATCGAACTCTCTATCCACCAGACACAAATAAACACACCATTCACCCACTCAAAACAACCACTTACACCATACATTAGAATACAATGCAATAATAGTAGAAGTAGAAGAAGCGAGTCACAAATAAAAACGCTGTATCAACAGGAACAACAAAGTCACGATCAGAGACCATCTAAAAAAAAAAAATTAAAAAAAAATCACAGCCTATCAGCTGTCAGTCAGTTTAGATGTATTTGGGTAACGGATTTGGAGATATGCAATTTCATACACTATCTGTATCCGTCAATCAGGGCTGGTAGGAGATAGATAACAAATGTCGCAAAGAAAGTTAAGTTGGGGTTTCATTTCATTTTGGCTTTTTTTTCATTAGAAGAAAACTCATATGGGTGAGTCAATGTTTGTACTGTACACTGAAATGAGTTATTGTGTAACTGTCAGTTTAACTGACTGGTCTCAAAGATTGGGAACTGAGGGGGACTCACCTTATCTATCGCAATGCTACGCTATCTATAGTAAGGCTCAGTTTATTCATGTCCCTGCGTGAGTGTGCTTTTTAATGTCATGAATGGTAGAACTTCTCATTGTAGCGATGGATGGTGACGCAGCCGTGGTAAGAAATGGGGCGGGGCATGGCGGCCACGCCCGTGATGATGCCGGTGGACGGGTCATAGCACAGGATGGTGTCTGACGCCTCTCCGTTTTCACCACGGCCTCCTAGGATATAGATCTTTCCATTACATACCGACATACCGCAACTTTCCTGAAAAACAAGAGCGAGAGCATAAACATGCGGGTCTGTTTACTCAGGTGTGTGTCAAGTGAGTGCAACACATGAGTTCAAGAAGTTCATGTGAGCTGGGCAGATTTCTTACAAAGTCTAAATCCATTATTGATTCCAAATGACATAAAAACTGTAGTTAGTAATGTAATTCATTACATTACACATTTTAAGTAATGCAATCAGACTACTTTTAGATTTCTTTTGACTTAACTAATCTATAACACTGATGTGCTATATTGATATAAAAACTAGTGCTGTCAAACAATTAATCGATGTATCAAATGAAAAGTTTTTATTTACATTATGTATCTGTGTGTACTGTGTATATTTATTAAGTACATAGAAATAAACACAAGTATATTTTTTTAGCCTTCAAATTTTCCAACATTCTAAACTAATATGTGCGTCATTTTTATTTATTTATTTTTTAAAATGTGTGTGTTAAGATTCTTTTTCTAATGAGATTCTGGTTCTTAGAAGGGTTTTTTTTTGTATTCTCTACTGAGAAAGTGAATCTGAAAAGAGACAAATCTACTTTGCACTCATTTTATATCTTAACTTCATAAAAGCCAGTACCTGCTTGCTGAATGTGTGGACTACATGCATCCAGTAATCTTCAGTGGGGTCATAGCAGTAGATGGATTTGGTCAGGCCTCCAGAAACATAGATGAGATTGTTCAGCGATACCGCGGTGATGCAGCGCTTAGCAATGGGGATGTTGGCCCTTAGCAACCAGGAGTCAGACTCTGGATCATAGCACTGAACCTGAGGGAAAACACACAAGCTGACATTAAAAAACAAAAACTTTCGACAATGTATCCTCAGGCTGCAAAACAGTTCCTGGAGTCCCAGACATCTATCAATCCCCCTGCCATTTTAGAAACAAGGGTGTTGATAACAACTTCACATATTTTTGTGGTCTTAAAAATATGAAACCGCCTCGAGGAAATGCGAACTCAGAAAAACATAAATCAGCGGTCATGTGCCCTGATAAAAAGGAAACCTAATCAGACACAGACACAATATCTACTGAGAAAAGCCAGAATGCTTTTTTTCTCCCTCTCTGTGTGGAGTATGTGATATGGGAGGGGGTGGTATTACAGGGGCTTCACACATTTTGGAAATAGCAGACACTTGTGCAAAAGAACGCTCTGGGCACAATTGATCCAGGAGATTACTACAATAACGGTAGTAGTCAAATTTCCCACACAACACATGCCTTAACCATTTAAATCAGGTGGCATTATTACCATAAGAGCTTATTATAAGGAAGCAGGGAATTCTGAAAAAGTATCAAATTACAGGCCGTTTTCTTTATTATCCTAACCATCACAACAAATATTTTAAAAATACAACGTAAAGCTGTACACCAGTGGAATTATGGGTCTAAAGAAGATTTGTTTGGGAATTAAAGGTCAGCTAGTTCAGGACCACGATGCTGAATCACAGTTAAATACATTAAGGGAATCCAATGAAATATGTGTGTTCCTCTCCAAAGAGACACCTGGAGAATGTATCAGAGCGGACTGACAGATCCAGGTCAGATGGTCATAACTGTTGATCTCCATTAGGCGGCAGTGGAAAGCACATCCAGTGTCTCTCCAGTCCATTGTTCAGTTCAGGCAAAGTTAGGCCATGATGAAGGGAAAAACTTTGTCCAACCACAGTGTAGAAGTAAACAAGCTGCTATCATGTAACAAAAGGAAGAATCTAACAGCTGGCACACAGGGTTTAAGCAATCGATGTCGTAGTAACCATAGTAGGGACTTTGCATACATAAACTTCCTGTCATTCGTTAACAGAGTGTATTTAAACACAGAATGACCCCAGTTTCAACCCAATTATACTGTACATTGATACTGTACAAGTTATTTAGCTTAAATATGATTTAATAGTTTTGTTTGAGTTAATTGTTCACTCAAAATTGAAAATGTTGCCATCCTTTAGTCACCCTCATGTCATTCCAAACCTGTATAAGTTTCTTTATTTTGATTTGATTACCAGCTTTCCTCAGAACATCTACTTTTATGTTCAACATAAGAAACTCGGGTTTGAACAACATGAGGGTGAGTAAATGATGACAACATTTTTGGGTGACCTATCCCTTTAACTTAACCTAAAACTATCAAAAAATATTTGAAATAGTTGAAATAATTTATTTATTTATTTTTAAATGCTAGACGGAAAACAAACTGAAATGAAATTAAGGAAATTTGCAATAAACTAAAAAATAAATAAATACATATAAACCAATGAAAAATAAAAGTACCTATACTAAACTAAAATAAACAATGAAAATGTAACAATAAATTGTTATTAAAATTTATGAATAAATTTCATAATACTTAAAATAATTTGTTAACCTTTGCATTGTTCCAAACCTGAATGACTTTCTTTGTTTAGCAGAGGATAAATTGAAGAATGTTTAATTATTTTGCCTATGCAATGTAAATTAATGGGGTCCAAAACAAGAATAGATTTTTGGTCATGGATAAAAACAGCATCATCCATATCTCACTTTAAACTATATAATCAGAGCTCTTTTATTTACTGTGGCTGGATTTATGGTCCACTGCACTGTTTAGAGAAATCCCAAGATGACTTCACTGGAAAACAAAGTGCTGTCACACCCTCCAGTAGCATGACCCAAAAATAAATGTAATGTTTACATGCAGTAAATGCACAATGACATACAGAGAGAACGAACAGGGTGGTTTTTAAAGACGCCCTACTCCTCAACACCATGCGTCATACTCTAACAAACCTTATCTGAGCATGTGTTGTCGTCAGGTCCTCCTCCAATCACGAACAGCTTGTTGACACAGCTGGCGACGGCTGGCGAGCTGACCGCCTCCTTCATGGGTGCCACCTCTGTCCAGCGGTTTGAGAATGAGTCGTAGCATTCGACACTGCTTAGTCGAGATTGGCCATCGTATCCACCAACGGCATACACCTGTCGGTATACACAATTTAAGTTATGGAGCCTGTACACAATAATAAGTGTAAGTTGCATAATGTAAAAATAATAAGTTGCGTAATGTAAAACTTGTTGTTTATAAGAAAAGTGCTTTATAAGTAAACTTTGACTTTGACTAATGTAGGTAATTGTTTTTGTCTGTTTTTAATTGTACACATGACGTTTCTGTGCATGAAACAATCTGGAGGTGAAATGAATAATCCATGAAGTATGTGGATCTAGCCTGTTTACCCTTTCCTATCGCAATTCTGAAATTGATGTAACAAAGGGATTGTTGCAGACACACGCACATGCACGAACCCCGAGGCTAGCACTGCATTAGTGACAAAACTTGCTTGATGACAAATGGCCATTCACAGGAAATTCAACATCCATTTGTGTTTGTATTATACATAGTCATGAGGTGAACACATCACTTCTGATTGTGTCAGCGGTAAGATTCTTCTTTTTTTACTCTTTTGTAACCAGAGGCAAGTACTTTAAATAACTTTGTGGCAAGTCTAAGGTTAAGGTAAGGAAATTAAAAAAAAATCAATTAAACAAAAAAAACTCCCACACACGTAAAAAAAATTTCTTCCAACAAAATACTGTGCATCTGAATATACCTTCTTTCCTACTAAATGGTACGTGTACAGCAGTATGTAGAATAAATAGTGTGTATGAATTCACTGTGTTCATAAAACCATTGCCAGTGAAGCATTGCAACTCACTACTTGTAAATCACATGAGAAATGTAGTATATATGACCATTAAGCCAAAAAAAAAAAAAAAAAAAACTAAAACAAATAATATTGTTCATTAAAAAAAGGTTTTCAACTTATGTTAAAAGGTAAAATATGTATTTTTTTAACTAATATATTGAATGTGATGTTTTTTTTTACGGAGTTATACAATTTGGCCTTTAAAAACTAAGCTAATCTTGGGGTTCATACTATTTAAAAGGGGGTTCTACCACTTGACATTTAATAAACTCAACTAATTTTGGGGTTCTGACATTTAACAGGAGGTTCTACCAATTAACATTTAAAGAACTAAACTAATCTTGAGGTTCTAGCATTTAATGGGGGGTTCTACTATTTAACATACTGAACTAATCTTTGGGTTCTACCATTTAATCGGGGGTTCTACCATTTGCCATTTAACAAACTGAACTAATCTTGAGGTTCTACCATTTAATAGGGGGTTCTACCATTTAACAATTAACAAACTGAACTAATCTTTGAGTTCTATCATTTTATGGGGGGTTCTACCATTTGACATTTAACAAACTGAACTAATCTCTGGGTTCTACCACTTGACATTTAATAAACTGAACTAATTTTGAGGTTCTGACATTTAACAGGAGGTTCTACCAATTAACATTTAAAGCACTGAACTAATCTTGGGGTTCTACCATTTGACATTTAACAAACTGAACTAATCTTTGGGTTCTACCATTTAATCGGGGGTTCTACCATTTGACATTTAACAAACTGAACTAATCT
>JAUMHR010000038.1:2356293-2369535 GCA_032361145.1 Enteromius fasciolatus
AAGCACTGAACTAATCTTGGGGTTCTACCATTTGACATTTAACAAACTGAACTAATCTTTGGGTTCTACCATTTAATAGGGGGTTCTACCATTTAACATTTAACAAACTGAACTAATCTTGGGGTTATACCATTATATGGGGTTGTACCTTTTGACATCTAAAAAAAAAAGTTAAGTAAAGAGTCACACTTTTATAAGGGGTAATACCTAAACTTAATAAATACTTATCTTACTATCAATAAGCAGCAAATTAGGAGTTTATTGAGGCAAAAGTTGTAGGTTATGAAATATTAATTTAAATTGTTCATTTTATTCTAAGAATAAAATGTGACTGAAATCTTGATTACACTTTTTAGGTTGCCTCTGGTTGTAATGTCAAAACATTATCAAATAAGTCGTCAGGATGCCAGTAAAGATGTTTTCATGCAGAGCAACATAGGGGTAACGGGGTGAAAGACAATGTGAGCAAATCAGGTTTTGCATGAATCACTAGAGACAGTTGAAAAGTACAGTTAAAAGGCATTTCTGTGACATGGGTTATCGAACAGTCATTGGCAGCCTCCAACAGATGTGACCAAACCATAACCGCTGTAGAAACATGACCTTTCTGGGTGCAAAGTGTTGACAGTTCTGTGTTGAACATCTCTCAATCACTCTTGTTTTTCCAAAGAAATTTAGAAAAAAAAAAATCTTGCTAACTTTCAAATCAAAACACGTGGAACACAAAAACCCTGAAGAGTTTGTCTCCTCCCTCGTGTGTCCATAAAGAAGAAGGTAAACATGTTTCGCTTAATGGAACAACCAAGAAAACCGGTCAGACCAGTGGAGGTACAAGAACATGCTCGAACACAGAGGGGCCACACGCCACTTGCACAAAAACAAAGCCATGTGCTTTTTAGTGAGCTCTTTGTTCAGATATTATTGAGACCGTCCTTTCGCCCATGGAACTGAAACAATAGTATATCAACAAAATAGCTATAAAATCCATGCTTCATCAGTTCAGTGGAATTCAGTTTCCTGTTCACTGTGTGCTGTGTGAAGGCTAACATATGCTGACTGGGTGGGAGTCAGTTTTGCTTAAATGTTTATTAAAATTTTGTATCACATACGCAATAATCACATACAGTATATCTAACCAGTGTTGGGATGCAGCATAACCCTGTGGTAACTTTTTTTTTCCCCCACGTTGTGAGTTTATTAGATTTCACGTCAGTCGTGAATCTTTCAACCGCAGTCAATAATCCATATGTCTGAAAGGCTGCTGCTCAAAAACAATCCAAATGAAATTCTGGGGTCAAATGAGTTTGAGTCCAAAACTATTATCTCCCTGAACAGAAACACAAAGAGTTGGAGAGAATATCAGACACCCAGAGACAGAAAGTTGGGGGAAAATAAACCGCAATACAAAGCATCAAACAGACAAACCAAGAGCAAGAGGCGTTCATGCAGACAGCTGGCTATAACTTACAGCGCATGTTAATTAGTTATTGCACAAGTCGCTTTTGTTGGCTCGGCTCATTCCATTCACAAGACGACAGCCTTAATTTATTGAACCTTTGAGCTGGTTCCTCACAGAGTACATAAAATGCAGCAGATCTTTCACAAACAAAACAGAAATAAGCAGATGAAATAAATCAGATGTCTGAAATTGATTTTGGTTGTTAAAAAAATGTTGAAAACAACCTCATATGTGTGATGCAATATCAACTTGAGTATACAGATCCAAGCGCTTTTGGCAGAGCCTATCCTAATGGTACAGGCCGTACTAATCACTTCAACATCAGTTACTGATTATTAAAAACTGCACTGTAAGCAAACCAGCTCCAAGGGAGAGGTTAAAAATGATGTCATTGTTGAATAAAAACAAGGAACAAGTACCAAGTCGGAAAAGAGGGACAAATGGAGGCTTTGCAAGAGATAGACAAAATGAGGACAAGACAAAGAGCAGTAAATGACAAACAAGCAGTCAATTGTGGGTGGGAATAACAACACCCATTTCTAGGATATATTAATTATGGTTAAAGTTAAACAGGAAGCATCATCTTCAATGTGGCATGACTAACTGAGCCACATAAAAACAACCTTTAAAAGTCAACTGGTATTAAACAGTCTTGTGTAGTTTTGTGACTAGTTGAGGACATGTTAAACAACATGTCAGTGTTAGCATGAGAAAATTTGAGCAGCATTTATGAAGTGGTATATGAATTTTATGCAGAAGCTTATGCAACTATTCGTTTGTGTTATTTGTGTTTAGCATCAGTTTTTCTACCTTTTAAAACGTATTGGATGATATTGGAGTGACTGAGCTTACCTTTCCCAACAAAACTGCCATTTTGTGTCTCCAGCGGCCCTTGTTCAAGGAGGCAACCCTGATCCAGATGTTGAGCTGGGAGTTGTACATCCAGACATCCCTGCTGTTGATTCTACCACCTGAAATTGCATCACCAATTACAATGACTGATTTTTATGTTTGATTTTATACACTGAATTTGTTTGTCTGAAAAATCCTTTGCTAATACTTCAGTGCTTCAAATAAGTTTTGTACAAAAAATATACATAAATAATATACACATATCTTTAACAAACAAAAAAATTAATTCGATTTTAAATAACTCTACTTAATTCAATTATTTATTTTTACAGATAGTAAAGAAAAATCAGCCAACAAGTGTCTGCCATTCTACCGGTTGGAAAGCGTCTCATGAATTTGTTTGAAAAACTAGTCACCACATCATTCCCATACTTATATACTACCATTATTTCATAGTTTAGGTGTCTTAACTACAACCACACAATGTAAAATAGCAATAATAAAGAATGACTGGCTAAGAGGTAACTGTGTGCCAACATTTGACTGGTATTCCATCATTTAACACATGTACATCTTTCTGATTATGGCAACAAAGACTTATCATCTACAAAACTATTCCAGTTCTTCAGGAAGCACCAGCTGTGTGGAAAGAATACACTGGAATCAGCAAAGCTGCTAAACCTGAAACTCGTTTTTCAATTGTGCAAATATCCATTATTTTCTGACTCGTGTATCTTAGTCTTGAGTTTGACACATACAATATATATAGTTTGACACACATACTGGCTTCCTACAGTGAAAAAAGCCTGCCTGGCATTGGTTTACTGAACAAACTTTAAAGAAGGAGTAGAAACAAGATGTGTGGGGAAGGAATGAACTGAAAGGAGGTCGAAACTAGAGAGAGAGATGTTCTCATGGAAACACGTGAGCGTTTGGCACATGCAGAATGCAAACCGATCGCTCATGATTCCAGCCCCCTCACTCACCCCTGCGCTCTCTCTCCCTCTCTAACAGTCTTTTCTCATGAGATAGCTAGTAGTCCTGGTCTCTTTTAATCATATCTCACAGTCTTTCTGCTGAACCTGCTTGCTGTTCAAAGCGAGATGCTCTGTGAAGTGCGGTGCCCTGCTGTGTCTAACAAATCCCTGGCAGATGAAGGGCATACAAAAGCAAGTCTTAGATATCAAATGAACACAATACACACTTAGTATTTAATTTTAAAATAATCAATCAACTTCAATGTCATCTACATTATATTGTAATGTACCTTTAAAAGCTGTCGATATTAGCAGATACACACATTCAATATTTATAGTAAAAAATATGAATAGCTCAAAGATTTTAAACGCTGTCTATGATGAGAATACTATGCTTAATACTAGCAGTAGAAAGTGGCAAATCATCTTCCTGGCTCAGATGTAAACAAAAGGCTACTGGCGTTTTCAAAAGGGCTTTGATATTTCCTGCCTAAACTCCATGTCTCTATAGGAAATGCATCAACACATGGAAGAATACCAAGTCATGTCTTTCCACTGCTGCCTGTAAAACAATTTAGCATTCATTACCTGAGACGAGAATGTCGTTCCTGAGGGCACACACAGCGTATTCTGACTTGGTGAACTCTGGGAGTTTGGCTAAGGATTTCCATTCCCCGGTTACAGGATCATAGCATTCGGTATATGGCAGGTTAAAACCCCCCATCCTCTCACACCCTCCGACTACCACAATGACTTCTGAGAATCCAGTAGACCTACAAGCACACGACAGAATGTCAAACTTGGACACATGGACAGCTGTAAATCATTAACAGTCATGGAAAGTGGCCATATACCTAGCACTAAACAACTACATTTTGTTTTCTGGTCATTTTTAGTCTATTTGTTATCTGCAGTGAGATGAGAAGAGTTAAGAACCTCTTCTAAGAATACCAGTAAACACGGTCTACTAGAGCCTGGAGCACAATGTGCATTCTCTGTGCAACAAACACAATTCATCCAGAACTAACTCCCCCCAGTATTTTTCCCTGAAATCATCTGCCTAGAAGACTGTGCTCTCTGTGTAAATGATCAGGGGGTTGGAGAGTGCTTAAGCAAAGACGCTAAAGTTAGAGTTGAACTTTGAAACACTCTCTGGGGGAAAGAAATTAGAACATATGCAGCCAGTCATCCGGTCAATTCATGCAAACATGGAAAATTCAGATCGGTCTTTCATGTGTGATGTAACTAGTCAAAATGCGCCGCACTGACACAATCCCTCAAAACGATTAAGGGAAATGGGCAGAGCCCTATCCAATAATTCAAATTTAAGAACCCGTCCCAAATCTGCCTGGAAACAGAGGTGGAATTACAACTTTCTGCCAAATGACACCCGTCTGAAATCTCTAACACAGCCCTCTGAAGCCAAGGAGGTTTGAGATTGTCCTTTTTTCACCAAACCAAAGAAAAAGTATTGTAAAGCACCCTCTGAGGTTTCACACGAATATATAGCAAGCTTTAGTCCATGTTTAGCTGGTTGCGTGTGACTGCAGCAGCAGTTATTTTAATGACTGTGCTACACCTCTCTGCAAGCAGTCTATAATGAGACTGTTAATAAATACGCCTTATAACGTTGGCGGATGCTTCAGCGAATCGCGTTCAGGCAGATTCCAGGTCACTTTACATTCAACTCTGAGAAAAACACAAGTACGCAGTTTCTCCTCCCCCTGCTCTCTCACCCCGCGTTGTTCCAGACATAACAAAAATAATGAGCGCCTGCCGCAAGCAGGATCGGGTCAACAGGAACATGTTTCGCAACAAAGGTGTTTGTGCTTTATGAAGTTTGTGGAGGAATCTGTATGGGCAAGCTCCACCAAGATGTCATTTTCCCTTAGTGCAGTGCAATGCAATACAGCAGGCTGTCTCTTCTTGCTCCGTCTAGCTATACTTACAATGTGGCTTGGATAATTCCATATCCATAAATTTAAGCAACGGTTTTCCCAAATCTCAACTACAGAGTGTAAAGTTATAAAAATACAAGCCTTCCAGTTACTTCACTTGTTGAATCATGCCTTCGCGGTTCGAAGATGACTGAATCTATAATTGTAGTCTTTATTGAAAAGGTTCCAGAAGTATCTGGGATCATTAAGCATTTGGAAGAATGCATTTCAACCAAGCTGAACAACTAAAGGTCTAAAACTTTCAGAAGCATTTGTTATCCTAAAAATTCATTATGGGCAGAAACCTTGGACACTGATGCATATGCATATTATTTAGGCTGTTGTGAGAAAAATGAGCAAAGGCCATTGCGCAATAAATTATAAATCTTATATCGTCCGTTATCTGGTTCGATTTTCTGCTTTTTCGCATCTATAGTAGGATACTGAATACATGCGAAAATTTGGACTTGTGCAAGGATCTTAAACCTTACATCTGTGCGTGGATCAGTCAACATTTTTTAGTTCACAAATTTAATAAAGACCTTCAAGGGACAGGGTAAGATGCCAGTAATACCTGCGTGGACGGGTTCTAGGTGACATCATTTCATTGCCCAAGACATGATAGCGCCTTGCTTCGTGCAGAAGCTGGTAGCACTCTGGTGCGTTTTGGATCAACTGGTCACCTTCTACCGTCTGCACAAAATAATTTGGATGCAGCAGGGGCAGGCGGACGTGAGTGAGAAGGTCTCTAAGCATGTTTCGGCGGTGGTCCATGTTGTAGTACACCCAACGCATCACTGCCTCAAACACTGTCTCCTCTTTTCCAATGACTACCTCGTCACTAGCAATGTACTCCTCCAGTTCCTCCTTACGCAAGTCCAAGAATTCTTCGTGCTGGGCCACATCGGTAAAGCTCTGTAGCGCATAAGAGCGGCAACGGCTGGCCAGATTTTTGAGGGAATGTGCGTCAGCGAAACGCTGGATTCCTAGGCAGTTGCAGGGATCAAGCTGGTCTTCCAAGAACTTGGCACAGGCATCACGCAGAGTGCTGATCTGGAAGAGGCTGGAGGTCTCGAAGAGGAACTGCACGTTATCTGTAGTGATGCGGGCACGTCCCGTGTAGACGTACTGCAGGAAGGTGTCCATGGCTTCAGCACGGATGCCGTTGATCTCTACTAACATCTCACGGCTCTCCCGGTGGTCATTGCAGAACATTGCACGGAAGTAGCTACTGCAAGCTGATAACACGGCGCGGTGACAGGGGAACTCACGACCCTCCACGCTGATCACCACGTCTGTGAAGAGCCGGCCATCACGGAACTCATTAAACATCTGCAGGATGCTTTCGGAGTGGCACGGGCCGGAGGAGAAATCAAACACATCGTGATTACTGAGGGACTTGTTGTCCATCTCCAGAACCTTTCGCTTGACTGCCGGGGACTCACGGACTCCAGAGTCCTCCCGGTTCAGTCTTCTGCCAAGAATAAGTACCATTGCTTTTAGACCAATGAGGCCCAAGGCCTTGTAGACAACAGAGGAAAATGGTGCCTCAGCTGAAATGATAAAGAGAAACATTATTTCAATCAGGAAATTCATGAACTTGTTCTAATTATATAACATGAAAAGAGTCATATTTCTGAGTCATAGCTTTTGTAACCTTTAAGTGAGGATACATAAAATATGAAAATGAAATTAAAATAAGTTTGAAACAACAACTAAAGCTTGTGCAGCTTTACAGACTAAATGCATAAAACATTAAAGAGTAGCTAATGTCTAAACTACACACTATCATGTCAACGAAGTGACGCAATGTTGCAATAAAAAGTGACATTACCCATTTAACTTATTTTTAATAAAGGTTAAAAACGATTTCTTTTTTACATGAAAGTATAAATAATGTACTCTCTAATGTACTCTCTAATATTTTATGTACTTTTCAAGCCTTTATTAGCTTTGTTAGTCAACATTGTACAAGCAACCTGGCAACCCTTTGTCTCACGTTGCCCTCTCAATGCCCCAGGTGAATTCACCTTTACATAAACATGACGCTTTTCTGGTCCTGCTGCCCTCTAGCGGTCTCTTCCGTATTCAACAAGTGGATCAAAACAAAGAACTTGGGGAACGTCAACAAAACCTACTTCAAAAATGGACCTGCCAGCACGTGTCGACTTCCACTTAATCATATATATTTGTTATACCACTAAATCGCGACTAAAGTCAGCCATAAAGTCAAAATTGTCATTAACTTATAAAGGGTTATTAAAAACACATTTTTATCATACTGTACACTAAGCCAAAAGTCCCAAAAGGGCAGACCATAATTGTTGTGTCGCAGTTATGCCTCATTGTTAACAACAGATACCTCGATATGAAGAATTTTAAATAAAAGTGCACAAATAATATTTTTTTGCATTGCTTGAGAGGGATCCATATGTAAATGCATACATTATAAATACATATTTTAAAAATAAAATGTCACGAGATATATATTTTACATTTCATTTTCATATATTTTAAATGATCAGACCTACAAAATGTTACCGAATAAAACAAAATAAAATAAAGAATAAACTTCATAATATAACTTACCAGTTTAAAAAGTAAAGAATTTGATATTAAAGTCTGATCGTCAGTATCTAAAACGTAAAAATCAGAAAACTGTGCTTGTCTATCCGTCCGTGGTCATCTCTATTCCAGCAGCGAACCCAAAAGATCGTATGGAAAAAAACGGTCCGCTGGGTGCTTTATTGCCATCATCACATCCGAAAAACACAAGCGGCAATCAGCTGATGACGCAGGGAGTTCTGGGAAATGTAGTCCTCAAATCGGTCTGAAGGAATCACGGCTGAAGCACAGAAGACTACAAGTACCAGAGTTCTACAAACGCCACATGGCCACAGAATTGTTTGTAAACGTTTCAACAGTCTCGAGAGTGGCGATGGTGAATCTCATATCCTAAAGTGTTCTGTTTTTGAGTTTCATGTAAGGTTTTAAATGTTACAAAATACATTCATATACCCTTTTAAACTATGAAACTTGTTGAAAAAGTATTTGCCCATTTTAGTAACCAATCATATATCTAATAATCACGCACACATAGCTTTTCCATTGACGTATTTTGTTATTGTTTGTTAGTCTACTATGCACTAACCCTACAAACACAAGACTTTGGTTTCTTTTTAAAACATCAATGAACGTGTTAATTTGCAGTTTTTGTCCATTGCAGATTTCTGTTTTTCCTACATTGTGAGGACATTTTACTTTCATAATTTACAGTAGCCTATGTGAAACAGTAGTACAGACATTTGTGTTTAATTTAGGCAAATTTTTTCTCTCTCTCTCGAGTAACTATCAATACGGCTGAAATTCAATGCTCTTTCTCGCTTCTATTGTATGAGGTTCAAGACAAAGATTTCCTTCTGCCAGTCCTTTCAACAGCAAAGGCACAGTTTAAACAGAGACACCTGGCTCTGTTGGAAAACAGGCGAGGCGGTTGGACTTCCTCTGTTCCTCTGAATGTCTGGAGGCTAAATGTACCTGTAACTAAAATATGCTATTATTTGCTATGTGTTGTTGCTGTTTAACTGGTTTTGAGTTAGTTTTATGTTTATATTTTACATTTTTAATTCAAGTTTAAATTTTTTTCGCCCTTATTTCTTAAGATTATTTCTTATATATAAATATTATATATAAGATATTAAATATTATTTTCTTATATTATATATAAAGGTCTGATCTTGCAGTCATTTAGTAGAACAGCAGATATAATAAATTATAAACCACAAAGAAGGCCAGTCAATCAGTTAATATCTTGTGAAGTTAAAAGCTTTGTAAGAAACAGCCATTGCTTCAAGTCAAAACATGAGTCTATAATTTATAATGACACTTCCTCAATAAATAAGTTTACCCCCTTTTATCCTCTAACATTAAAATCCACTGACACACTTGTATAGAACAGTTTTAGACTGCATCCTTGGATCTGTGCACATTTCTCTCCTGCTTCAGACAAGATAACTTTTTCACTGGAGAAAGAAATATTATGGAAATCTTTTACAAGTAGCTTTTCACTTTAAAAAGACATTAACTGATGTATTATTGTGATATTTTTATCATCTCATTCTGACTGCACCCATTCACTGCAGAGGATCCACTGGTGAGCAAGCAGTGTAACACTAAAATCTTCCAAATCTGGACTGTGATGATAAACAGCCAAGAAAAAAAGGCATGTTGATGCCTAAAGCATTCTCTGGCAGACTTTTTCTTCCTCTTTCAGTCTGTCTCTGTCTTGTTTGTGTTCTGTTGCTATCGTGTGTCTCTGTTCTCTCTTGGATTCCACACCATTAGTCCACAGCAGCTGACTGCACTTTCTGCTGTCTAAAGCACATTCCTCTGTCTCTGTGTGTTTATGTGATCAGTAGTCATACCAGCATTTAATAGTACTATAATAGAGCTTGGATCCAGTCAGTTAAGCCATACTAAAACACAACAGGGGAAAGCCTAGTACAAGTTCACAGGCTTAAGCCAAGCAGAATAACAGTAGTAGTAAAATAATTATATTTTATAATTAAGGAGGCAATAGCTGAACATTGTTTCTTAAGCTAGCCACAAGGTGGCAGCAGAGACTAACGGAAACAGTTTAACAGGAACTTGCATGCATGCAGAGACGTCAACACAAATGGGGTTTGGATTATTTGTTTTAAGAATAGTGATTTTGAGCTTATTTGTAAATTGATATAAATCCATGTGCCTGTAATTATTGGCAAAGGTCTAATCAACCAGAATGTTCATATAAAACTGAGTTAAAACATACAATCATTTAAGGAAAGACTAACTTCATATCTAAGTGTTACAGGTTGACATTACGCGGTTTATAAATAAGTAATAGATTTAGCATACACATTTGGGAATACTAGGCTACATTAAAGTTTTGGCATACAGTTTCAGACATGTAAACAAAACACTGCCAAGTCTCCCTACAGTTTACATTCCTTTCAAACACTTTAAAGTTAAAAGTAACCAAATGTGCAACACTAAAGTGATTAAGCTCTAAAATTAGCGCGTAAACCTTAACCTAAAATCAGTGCAGAAGGACATCATCTTCTTTTTTTTTCTTTTTTTTAGAAACAATTACCTGCGATTTTCAGGCCCCATGTGTTTGTTTGTAAAGCAGCGGAAATCCCGTTCGATGGCCTCGATCATTACAGCGCATCTCTCCAATTCTCGCGAGAACTTTCGGTTCACGAGCGCCGCTGAGCGCAGTGACGGCAAGCTGGAGTTCGTAAAGCGACGGAGGCAAAACTGTAGTGCGGCTGGGGCAACATCCACATCATCTTTCCCCCCTCTTTATTGTTGCCCCTGCCTTTTTTGCTCTTTTTAGCTCTTTTTAATGAGGGGCTCGGTCATCTGTAAGAAGTATGTTTAGAAGCCGCGTTCCTCTTTCATTTTAAGTGACTATTTGCAGTATTTCCGACCCGGGGGCTGCATCTCCCGAAAGTAGCGGATTTCTGTCTTTTTCTCTACATTGAAAAACATCCTGCACAAACACGCCGCGTAAACAAGTTCATAAATGGGTGAGTACAGCATATTTGTGTGAAGTCGGGTTATTATTTTAAGCCAGATATCGGCCTGAGTGCGCTACTGATGTGTCAAATAAAACATTCATAAAACTGGAAATCATTGATATTGTTTGCATCATGCATCCATCGCACTATTATAAGTAACGTTACATTGAAAGATCTGATGATTTCAAGATGTGGACACGTTTGCATGTTTCTGCTCGGAGATCGTGAAGAGCTGTTTCCTGCTCTCCTCCAGCTGTCCGTTATGTTTCTCTTCCTCACATATGTAGCTTTTGCTATATTGTTTCATAAGAGGAACGCTCTTTTTAATTGCATATTCATATAATCGCATTATGACCTTAAAGTTTAACTGCTCGTCATGTTTTAGGCTATCTGTTTGGATCACATGGGACATAGTTCTGAATGCATATCGACCGATATTGTTTCTTTATATAGAAAGAGATAATCTGAACTCTAACTGTTTTCTGGGTGATAATAAATAAATACATTTAGCTATAATCTGTAGTACTTAGTTAACGTGACATAGCCTACTCTAATATCTGTAACAAGTCTTAATTCACATTTTCTATTTGCAGATATTTTAGTGAATATCCAAGTGAATATTCATGGACATTAAGCCTTCAAATGGTTATGAGATTCAATTAGGCTAAATTCTATGTTAAAATAGTGTGTTTTGTAGCATAAATTGACGCTATGTATTTTTTAAGTACATGATATAGTGACAGAACATATTCTTATTGGTCGTGATTTTAATCAAAATGCCATAATTTGATCTTCTGGTAGCTGCTTTTCCTTTCGATAATTTGTTTCACTCTGATGTAGGTCACAATACGGAAGAAAAGGTTGGTCACTACTTCTGTTTCATCATGACCTTTAAGTAGAAAAGTATAAATAACATTGGATAAACTGATTTTCTGTGTATTTAGTTCAAAAAGTCACAAATGCCTCTTGCATAAGGTCATATCAGTTCCCGTCATACTATGTGCTGTTCTTCAAAAAGAGTTGAATTCATTTGAATGCTTGTTTTTGAACCTGCGGCCTCCCCGGATGCCCACAAGCCTATCACGGTCAATAACTGGGAAGTTGCAGCCAAAGCTGTTTATAGCATTTCAGTCCAAAAAAATACTAGTTGCTGGTGTCGCTTTCTTACATTGCACTGATGATAAACCAAGATGACAAACATTACTGTGGAAGAGATAGTCAGAACTGCAGAGTCATCACTGTAATCTTAAATGTTGTGTCATACTAAGCCGATCAGAGCCTATCATTGACAATGGATTACAACCATTTATGATATACATTAAGCAACTAAAAACAACTTCTTATTGACCGAAGCACTAACAGATGTACAATCCTCTTATGATCCATTCTGTTCAGCGTGTTCCCCCGTGATGAGCTCATCAAAAGGGGAGCGTCTTTGACAAAACACCAGCATGAGACAGTCGCACACGTCTCTGATCTTTTGGCGAGATTCATCAAAGCGTTTAGATCAACAGATATACGTGTTCAAATTTTAAACAGGTTTTGCGCTCAGCATATTTGGTTGCATTCTTTAGTGACTAAAGCCACTGGTGTACGAACCCACCGCAGTGTTTGTTAGGAAAAGGTTTCTGCAGAAATATAAACGGTTATTAATCACTGAGGGACAGCTGTGTGTACCAACTATTTCAAAACATTAATCAATGACACAAACAGGACTGCAGGAATGATATGATCTAAAATCAATCTGACAAATGATCCATGCTCTGCTCTAAATTAAAAAGCGAGGAAAAATCGTTTCACTGTTGTGAAATGTGCAAACAACTTGATCATTTCCCGCCCCTAAAAATTGCATGTTAGTACCTTAACGAGATTATTCTTATTTACTCACTTTTGTGTCGTTCCAGACCTGTGCAACTTTCTTTGTGACAAATTATGCATTTCAATTTCAAAGTCAGCCGAGGTTCAAAAAAACACTGGAGGCCGTTTACTTTTATTGTAGAGACGTTTTTTTTTCTTTTGTGTTCTGCAGAAGAAAGCAAGCTATAAAAGGTCTGTTCACACCAAGAACAATAATTCTAATAACTACAAAGTTCTAAAAATCATTTTCAATTTAAGAAAATAGCAGGGTTGAACAGTTACGCCACAGAGGAACAATATCACTGGAATCACACTTGGAATGATTTTTTTCCCCAACTGATAAACAATAAAAACAGCCTATCAGAATTCATCTTCTTTTAGAGAGCTCGAGCATATACAGTAAAGAAGTGGTGCATGCTTATAATAAACAGAATGTTATTGTGCATTGATGTAGACACTAATATGGTTATTCTTGGTGTGAACAGGCCTTTAAAGTTCCCTTTAAGGTAATAATATGCACTGCCTAAAGGAACACTCCACTTTTTTTGGAAATAGGCTCATTTTCCAACATCCCTAGAGTAATACAGATGTGTTTTACC
>JAUMHR010000038.1:2379794-2397121 GCA_032361145.1 Enteromius fasciolatus
TTCTAAGGTCTGTAATACATTAATGTCTTTCCTTAGAGAAACCGGTTTATATCATAGAATATAGTTTATAGAAAATTAAAATTTGGTACTTTATATATTTTATTTTATTTATTTATTTTTTGTTTTTGAGTATCTCTTCACATATCACTAACTCCCAATAAACGCTCCACACTACTGTCCAGTTGGTGGCGGTAAATGCACCAGCCTGCTGGTTTGCCAATCGCCAAAAAACCGTTAAAGAAGAAGAAGAAGAAGAAGAAGAGTGACTTTGAGTGGAGAACGTGTCGGAGGACAAGAAAGACGTTATACGAGCATTTACACGTAGTGACAACGAAACACAGGAGGGGAAAATAATTTGAAGTAGCAGTTTTCTCATTTAAAAGTAAGTACTTGGCGTTTTAGTAAGCCGCTACGCTTTAGCTTTTTTAAATTAGCAGGATGGCCTGCAGTGAGACAGCTCTGGACGCTGTCAATGAACCTTATGCTTTGCGTTAATAAATGAGTTGATTGCTGTTAAAAGCGGGTTTGCTCTGATGGTAGTTATTTATTTGGTTAATGCTCTATTGCACATTAGTTTTGTGATTAAATCTAAAAAGGTCCCTTGACATAATTTGGCGGAAATACTTTATCCAGAATTGAAGTTCAGTTTTATGCAATGCAAATGCCTAATCTGAATTAAGTGTTAAATGTGCTAGGGTTTCTGTTAATTTTTTATCTAGAAAATGAAATGAAGTAACAAGTTAGGAGGAATAGGATGGCCACGTGCATGTGAACAGGAAGCGCTTACGTGATCTTACACCTTCAGTGTTCTCTAAAGAGTCCGGAATTAATCTTTTTGCCTTGCGTTAATATAGCAACTAATTAGCTACTTTACCAGTAAGAAATAATATATTTATGTTGGATTTTGTCCTTGCTACGCTACAAAATGTAACGTCTTTGTAACCTTGTGTTCTGGAGGTAAGAATAACATTAAAATGGTTATTTTGTAATTTTGTTAGTTTTAAGTGCTCTGTAAGGAATGGTTTATAACCGGATTACAATGGAAATCATTATAGACCAGCTTCCATATCTGACTGTCACATGGTCTTCATCAGTCACAGCACACCCTTCTCTTTAATGCAGTGCTCTCTGTGTATTTGACCATGTCCTCCTCAAGGAAAATATCTTCATTCTTTCATGTCTAATCGAGATTGAACAGCATTTGTGCTTGTAGAGCTCAACAATAAGGTTTTTTTCCATCCCTAATCATTGGGGACAACTTTGATATCGCATATCAAAGTACTCAGCATCCGGTCTATTATTAGATGCCTTTGTTTGCAGAATAAATAAATCAGGGCTGACTTTGCATTAATTTAGGTTTTTTGGATTTAAGTTCAAATGTATTTCTATGCAATTCAAAAGTTTTCCTCTTAAGGGTTGTTTTGTGTTGAAACATGATAAATGCTGGGTTGGGTTATAAGGTAGTGGTTGTGTTAGGTGTTCATTCATCTCTAATCTTTTCATTTATTTGGAATATCCCGACTCATTCATTAGCCCTTTGCCTTTATTGTTCGAGCAAACTGTCCAATACATCCTCATACCATTGTGGTGTTGCAAGACTGAAAGTGCCGCCAATTTTAGGTTGTTAACTTAAAGGAAGTTACTACTCTAACCACACATAGCAACACTTCCTTTAGCCTGAACTACAAAAAGGATGTTACAATCCTCAAAGTGGTATTATGAGGAAATAAGTCTTGAAACCCAACTGTTTTGTGGAAAGGTTTGACTAGTTTTTACAAGCATTGCTTCAAAACAAAGGATTGTTGTTTTCTTCTCCTCTATATTTTGCTAGCTTTCTTTGATTATCGTAAATCGTTTAGTAGGCCAGCCACTGGAGTAAATGTACTCCGTATTGCACAATTAGTAAATGTTTGTGGTGCACATGTTGCATTATCAACATTATATAATCTCCATATTGATTATTATCACTGCTTTAACTAGCCGTGGAGCCACGGTAGAGGGTGTATCTGTCTTTTGGATGGAGTTCAACGAATCAAAAGACTACCTCTTTTTTTTTTTCAGTGTATAAAAACAGTTTTGGACTTTGAACAAGGAGGGCTGTGTTTATGAATTCAGAGACTTCAAAAAGCACTTCGACTGAGTGGGAACTTTGTATTGCTAAAGATATTTTCTCTCTTTCGTTTCAGACTCCATGGCAGGACCAGTTGATCAGGCCAGAATGAAGTTTTCTAGAATAGTAAGTGCTGTTATTGACTTGGTAATAAGACTTGATATTGATATTTAATATTTTAAGTACTTTTTGGTATTTTAAGTATTTTTCTCTGAAATTTGGAGCCTTGTTTTTTTTGTTTTTTTTCCCCTCCACTTCTGTTAATAGGTAAACAGTCGCTCGTACACCCGGTTCAATCAATCTCCGAATCCTGATGGAGAGAGCAGTCGTGTGGAGGTGAAGCTTGGTGTGGATGCTGAGGAGGAAATGGATGGAACAGAACAAGAATGCATGCAACGTGACACGTACACAAGATCCAGTCGTTCTGCGCCATTGAACAAGTGGAGGATTCTGGTTTGGGTGGGTGGAGTGCTAGTCATCTTCTTTGTAGGTGAGTATTTCTGCAGTTTATTTATTTTGTGTCTGACTGACTGTCATGTAGTTGTTATTATGTATTAATGAACCCCTTGTAATCCGTTTTAGTTTGTCCCAAATTCTATTTTCACATTTTAAATAGCTTTTATCTTTTCTATGTCACAATTTGATTAAATGCATCCAAATTCTGTGGCGTTCTACGTTATAGTGAATTCCATTTTATTACAGGACTCTGCATTTCCGTTCTCACCTTGGAAAACATAGGGCCATGTAAATATAAAGAAATTCAAATTGTAGTATTAATATGACTAGAAATTATTTTAGGTTAGAAGAGAAGTTAAATTGGTTACCAGGAACAATAGTCAGTTCAAAACCAAGTGTTTTAATTGGCTATGTATAAAAAAGTGCTTTTAGGAGTTGTTATCAGTTTCTAGTGCTCATGTGGGAAACCATACATAGTTTTTCTTCTACTTTTTCCCTGTCCCAGGTTTGCTCATAGGATACTCTGTCCACCGCAAGTCTGAGTCTGTTTCCTGCTCACCGGGAGAAGTTGAGATCAAACACGACACTGAAGTTCTACCCTTTCATGATGGTCCACTCAATGATCCACCTTCTTTGGACTGGAATGAGCTGGTTACACTTCTGAATGATAAATTGTCACATAATGCCATTGGAGAAAAATTAAAGTAACTATAAGTTATTTATTTTTTATTTTTTTTTGGTTTTAACATTGCAACAATTGTGATGAATTGAATTGAAGTGTGTGCATCTGTTATTGAACCCCTCCGTCTTTCTGTTCCTCTTCCAATCAGAAATAATTTCAATATGGACCGTAAAGCAGGATCAACTGGAGATGAGAAGTTAGCTGATGACATCCATGATATTTTCACGCAACTGAATATGGCCCCCTGGGTTGATGAACACTATGTGAAGCTACAGTTTCCTAACAGGTCAGTATCGGCAAAATAAAACCTCTCAAAACAACACAGTAACTACATAATGACACTGCTCAGCACAGCCAGATGCTAACATCCGCTTAACACTTAAAAACATCTCTGAATGCTAACAAATGTGTTACACTTTAAAAACATCTAGGAGCACAGGAAAATCATATTACTGCATGCTAACAAATGCATAATGCTAAAAACTATCCTGAACCCAATAAAAGCTGCACAGCTACATGCTGAGAACACCAAAAAAACACATGGCCACATGTTAACACGCATATAATAAATTCTAAAAATTCGGTTAATAGGACCTCACATACCGTCAGAACGCCTATAAAAACTGCATAGCGTCATGCTAACAATCATATAACATGCTAAAACCACACTGAATACAATATAGAAATGCATTAATTTGCGCATAACTTGCTAAAAACATCTGAACACAGTAAAAACCTAATTTAGCATGCTAACGCGTATAACACAACTAAAAATCACTAAACACAAGCTGCATAGCGACACTCTAACAAATGCATTGTATTTTAAAACTCCTTCTGAAGCGACACGCTAACTAATGTATAACATACTGAAATCTGATTAATCCTGACAGCTCCAGTTCAAACAAAGTGCAGTTTGGTGGAGAGGTGATCGGAAATCCAAAAGGGTTCCTGGCTTACAGTGAAACTGGACGTAGAGAGGTGAGCCTTCCTCTTTTTTTTGTTATTTGTTAGTCAGTTTATCTCAATAGTTGACAACTTTAAAAAAAATTATATATAAACAATTATTTTCACAGGGGAGAGTGGTGTACGCCAACTATGGTGAGCTTTCTGACCTGCAGAGTAATGAATACACACTGAATCTAAATGGTTCTGTTGTGCTGATGAGAGCTGGAAAAATCAGCATTGCTCAGAAGGTGATTTTCTTAGAGACTCGAGGCCAAATAGTTCTAAATTCCTTTATAGTAACAATCTGGTACTTTTTGCTAGTGCTGATCAAACTATGTTTTTCACCTTTGTAGGTTATGAATGCAGCTAAAATGGGTGCCGTGGCAGCTCTGATCTACCCAGACCCTGCTGACTATTTTACAGCATCTTCAGATATTGAACTTTATGATCATGTAAGTTATGCTAAAGAATGATATTTATATGTTTGAGTTTAGTTTGTTAATATTGATTTTGGTTTAGCTTATATATTTACCTTTTTGTAATTAATGTTTAATTGGTAGTGTAAAATGCATTTTGTTTATATTTTCCAATAAATATTTTATGTATATATAGAAAAAGATAAAGGCAATTTGTAAATTTAAAAAGGATTAACGATTGGTTCATATGAGCCAATCAGTAACTGTGACGGTTTGAACTGAATGTAAATTTATTCACATATTCCTTTAATCTCTTTAATCATAGGTCCACCTGGGATCAGGTGATCCTTACACCCCAGGATTCCCATCCTTTATTCACACACAGTTTTCTCCTGTCAAGTCCTCTGGCCTTCCAGAAATACTTGCCCAGACGATCACTGCTAACATAGCAAAAAAAATCTTTGAGTGTGTTATATTTTTGGTTTACCTTGAACTTATTTTTTTTAAACCTACTTTGAGAAGCAAAGCTTGATTTGTATTCTCAAAATTCTTACAGAAAAATGAAAGGAAAAGAGGCTCCTGAAGGATTTAAGGGTGGATTATCCTGTTACAAATTGGGAAGTGAAAGTGACAAAGTAACTGTAGAAGTTTATAATAATCTTGCTGACACCAAAATCCATAATGTTTTTGGAGTCATCAAAGGATACGTGGACCCTGGTGAGTTTGTGCATTTTGTTAAACACACACCTATATATAAGTATCTGTGACATAACTGTGGTGGTGTGAATCTGGCAGACCGTTATGTCGTGATTGGAGCGCAGAGAGATGCCTTGACTCCGGGATATGCCAAGTCTGCAGTTGGCACAACTCTTCTGCTGGAGCTTGCGAGGGTTTTCACAGAGTTGAAGAAAGGTATGATCCTACCAGAGGACAAATTAACCAAATGTATTATTTTTAAGAGTGACAAAATCTGAAGGCCTGACCCCATTACACTGTGGGTGATCTATTGTAACTTGTAACTAATTCCCACCCCTGTTCATTTGGTGATGAGTGCACACCAGTGTGGCAGGAGAGAGAGGGATCATCCACCTACAGAACAAAAATAAAACTGGAACGATCCTTTTGCTGCTTCCTAATGAAATGGGCAGAATCTGAGACTTTATATCAAAAGTAACAACGCACAAAGCTTAGCCTATTGCTATTATTGGAAGGGTGGTGCTGCTCATTCATCAACTCAAACAACATTAACCAATAAATCGATGGAAATTTAAGATTATCTTTTTTTTTTTTTTTTACTAGCGTGTTTTGTTTTAGTGGGAAAATATGAACATTGACGCACAGTCAAAAGTTAATTTCAAGCCTATATGCATGTCCTGTAGGTTCATGATTAAAAATAAAAATGTCAACAGAAATGAAAGTACTTAAATGTGATTATAATGATAAGATTTTTTTTTTTCAAACTATCTGTCAAATAATGGTCAATGTTAAAGTCTAAGTTTAATTGTTATGGCATGGGCTCACTCTCTATCCTCTTCACCATAGATGGTTTCAGACCCAAACGAAGTGTTGTGTTCGTCAGCTGGACAGCAGGGGATTTTGGAAATGTTGGAGTTACTGAATGGCTTGAGGTTTGTGTGCTGATGTCATCTGTGCTTGGCATGAATATTGGCACATAGTTGGATCTGAATTGCAGATTTTGTAAAATGCTGTTGTCTTTGTTATACAGGGATACTGGTCATCGCTGGACAGAAAAGCCTTTACTTACATCAGTTTGGATGGTGTTGTTAGTGGTAAGTTTATCTTCAGAATTTATGCTACAAATAAAAATCCTTAATGATATAAACATATGAATTTCCAACAATGTATTTTCTCTGCTAAAAAAAACAAACAACCTTCCTACCTAAAGTCATGCCCACATGCAAACCACACCTGCTGGCAACAGGAAGTTTAGCACATATAAATGACGCATTTCTCCAATATTTACTACTTTAAATGTCTTGCCCATTGTTAACGGTTTTTCTAAAGTCACTGGATGTAGGTGGTTCTGGGTGTGAAGGCCTTTTCAGTGCTGCTTGCAGCTTCAATTAATCATTATTAATATCCTTTGAACTTTTATATAGCAATAATTTATTTCTTCATTTTAAAATGAAATTAAAATCTAAACAAAAGTGCATATAGAGAAATTTGGTAGCACTAATTCAGCGGTGCTTAAGTTTCGTTTGTTCCGTGCACAGTCATATTTCCTACTTTTGTCCCTATCTTTTAAAATGTTTAGATGTGTTTCTCTTCCATCTATAGGTGCAGATTCTTTTAGAGCTTCTGCCAGTCCTTTGTTGCACACCCTTCTGGAGAAGACCCTGGGAAAGGTTAAAAGCCTAAACCCAGATAAAACCCTTCTCCAGGAGTATGGTAGTTTTTCTAAACTGTGAGTAAATCTGCTTTGATTTGTGTTTTAATGGTGAACATATCAATATAATTGTGATCGTTTCTGTGGTGATGTGATATACATCTATTTTTGTGCTCAGTCTGAAGCCAATGCAGATGGATGATGCTGCATATCCTTTCCTGGCCCTCTCTGGAATCCCATCTGTTTCTTTTGGTTTTATCTCTTCTCCAGTAAGTGATTTATATGCCTAATGTAATTAAAAAATGATTTTAATCATGCATCAAGTGACTTATTAATTGTAAAAAAAATTCCACAAACCATTTTCTTACCATTCAAGCGCATCACTTTTTTTTTGGACTGCTAGCCCAAAATTTCACTCTCTTCATAAGTGTCATAAACATCCAAATGTGTACATACTCATTTTATGATGTTTTTCTCACCAGACTGAACAGTTTGTAGGCACAGACTTTGATGAAGAAAAACACTTAGAATTCACCACCGATAAAAAAGTGGTTGAGTTGTCCCTGATTGCTGCTCGGGTTGCTGGGCAGATGGCCCTTCGGCTCGTCCATGACCACATCCTCAAACTAAATGTTGACAAGTATTCTGATGTGATCGCTGGCCACGTGAGCGCCATCATCCAGCGTGTTAACGCCCTCAAAAATGACAAGGTAATGCTTTCTGTCACATACATTATGGTTTTGCAGTGAGAAACAATAAAAAAATAAAACACTTGTTGATTCTCAATGTTCTTTTAACAGGTCGATAAAATTGAGTCTTTGTCAACAATGTGGCTGAATGAGGCAAAAAACTCCTATGGTCGTGCTGCATCTGCTCTAAATATTGACATAAGGAATACCGACCTGAATGACTTGGAGATGTGTCGCATAATCAATAACCGCATAATGAAGGTGAAGTTATTCTCTTGGTCTTTCATCTTGTTTCGCTGCTTGATACACAATGGCCAGTTTCTCATATCTTTGTCGGTTTCTTCTTTTAAGGTGGAGCATGATTTTCTCTCTCCTTACGTCTCTATGAGAGACGTCCCGTTCCGCCACATTTTCTATGGCGACGGCTGGCAAACCTCCACAGATCTAGAAAAGTACTTGGGTGATGTACAAAAAAATAAGACAAGCTTGAACATAGACGAGGTCCTAAACAAGTTCGCACTACTCACCTGGACCATTCAGGGCTGTGCCAATGACCTGGCTGGAGATGTATGGTCTTTGGACAACGAGCTATAGAGGGTTTTTTTTCACTGATGCATCAACCAACTTGTCATCGGTTTTGCTAGAAAGCATTTCTTAGATACACAAATATAATCCTGTCATTAAATAGAACTGATTTGATTTGGAAGAATGAATTTTGACTAAGCATATCTCAAATTCATGATACGACGGCTTTAAATTAAACTTTGGAAGTTCTTTAATCAAATTAAGAACTACAGTGAGGTAAATGTTTTATTGCACTATATAACTATCTATGTGTAATATGAGATTATTACAGCAGGACTAAGGGTAAATAATACAATATTTAATAGATAATCAGAGCACAAGGCCATCAACTTTGCTCCTTTGCAAATTGTTCAAATGTGCTTGTCATTTTTGGTTAACCTTGAAAATGTTTTTCTCATCCATGGCACTTATCAATTGCACATGTTGAGTAAATCTTGTCCTCGGCTGCTATTTGGGAATTTTAGTCCCTTTTCGCACTTCGTGTAAAACCCCAACTCAGCCTCTGTGACCAACCGAGGACCATACTGTATTTATTTCTTATTTATTTATCAGTGACAGTGTTCACTATAAAAGTGTCTTCTTTTTTTTAATTATCGGAAGCAGTGCCTTCCATAATTGTGACGGTTATACTGTCAGTTCTTAAAAGCAGCATCTGCTAACAGAAATGCATGTTACCAACAGCTGGCATTAGAAATGTCTCTTGTTACAGGTGCTTGAGGAAATAAGCTCAGAAGCACCCGTTTTAAAATTATGGAGCAGTTCCTCTTCTTTAAAAAAAAAAAAAAAAAAGTTTTTTTTCTTTGGGAGAAAAGCCCAAAATTGGTTAACTTGAAACCAGAGCATGAAGCCATTTAACATGTCCTGGTTCCTTATATTAAAGTTTCTTTTGCGTTCTCATTTGTCTGAAACGATTTTATAAATTGGCAAGGCTAGTTTCCATTTTGGCCAAACTTGTGGGCTCAAGCATTTTTGTGACAAAAGCATTTCTCTGTAACATTTATATTTCTATTCTAAATCCATTATCGGGAGCAGTGTCTTCCATAATGATGGAGTGTTTGAAGGTAGTTTTTGCCTACCGGCGTGTATTTATCGAGGACAGTGATCCTCATATTTCACTGTAGGGTGGATCAAATTATCGGGAACAGTGTTTCCCATAGTTTTGTAAATATTTTTCATTATTATGTGTGGCTTTTTTCCTGCTTTGTAATAACTAATCCGAACAGCTATTGAAGATGTTACATCTAGTCCTGTTTTGTTTTTCAGGGTCTGTTTCTTTTCAGTGTTTCACTGGGTTTAAGATTTCACTTTTCTGGCCTGTTTCTGTTTCCAAAAATTGATATCATTGTGTAATTTGTAGAGAGGCCTTTTCAGATGTTTTATTTTTGGTTGCTTATTTCTGTACCTGTTCATTTGTGTTTCCCCTACAAGGCAGGTGTTAGAGAAGAGGATGTGGTCGTATTGTATAATGATTAGGATTTGATGTATGACTGATTAGCTTACTGCTGATTTTACATAATGGTTTCATGTTTAAAGGCACTTCGAACAAAGTTTTGGTGAGCAAGTTTTGCAGTTGTGTGTTGCATACTAGTCTGCATCTCTGTCTTTTCTTTTCTTTCCTCGTGGCACTTACCAGAAAGTTACAGAATGTGTTTGGTCTTTCATAGCATGTAGATGTGCATGAAATAAATCTAAACATCAGGTTGTTAAATACAAAGCAAAGTGTGTTTAAAGCTGAATGGGATGACTAAAGAAAGTTACTAGACATATTTGAATTTGTTACTTTTAGATAAGCAGGCTTTTATTTACCAAAATCATATTTGGTCAAATTGATTGTTCAGATATGTCTAGATGTGTTGGGTGGAGGGATTTCAAGTTACAACTATTTGATTGTTAGAACTGATGTTTGTAACCATTATCTGTCAACCTTTGCTCTGTAATAAACTCTGGCATTCAAAGTGTGTGTATTTTTATGCAAGACTTATATTCACCTCACAAGACACTCTGTATGACTTATTTACAGATCTGCTTGTCTAGCCTATATCTAAAATCCTAAATCTAAATATTTATAATTGGAATAGTTTTACTACTGTAATGTTGTGATTAAAGTGTAATGCTTAAGAAGTGCCTTCCAAATGAATGTGGACTGAGTGTGTGAGCTGATGTTAAATGTTAAAAGTTTAATCTAGGGAGAAATCCCCACAATGCACCATGAAAACCGGTATTTCGGATGCTTGATGTGTAGTTCTTCTGAAGGCTGTAACTAATAATACGATGTTTATCAGATGGCGATGTTATAGTAAATCACCGCGAATGCTGTACCACCATGAGGAACAGCTTCAACAGATAACATTGTTATTATTCAGATGTGCATGTTTATTCAGTCTTTATTATATTTAGATTAATTCAAGAACCACAGTCAATGCAAGGCTCCAATGAAAAAACTATCTCCCCCGCGCTCTCGTCTGCGTAAAAAAACGCGCTGTCCCTTTAAGAAAGAGATCAATCCGTGTACCGAGGCTGAAGAAGGATTACGACCGCCGAGCAGCTAATTCTCTTTCTTTAAATTGACTGTTTTAGACGTAAGTAAATCATTTGACTTTGAAATATCATATACATAACATGACATAAATGTGAGCTCGGACCACGGAACTGAGTGTTCGGGAATCAGTGCACCTCTGCGGTGCGCTAGCCATCCTAATGACTGCGTGACTGCATCACTACAGAGCATGGGATCATACCAGCCTTTAATGCCTATTTGGTTATCTATATAGAGAGAGGTTACTTAGGCTTGTTTGAATTAGCTTGTTATTTGTGTCAGATTCTGTATCTGAGTATAAAGAAGACAGCGGCCGTGTCTCAAAGCCTAGCGCGCTGCCTACCTAGACAGCATGAGCTGGACTCAAAACGCTTTTTGAGTGCTATCCAGATGAGAATTTTATATTTCCTTTGAATCGGATCTGGTTAATATTTATGGTAGATCTAAGCTAAATTTCTCTTAATGATGCTACAATAAAATAAATACTTGCAAAAACAGCTGCTGTTCCATAAATAATGTAATTCAGTTACATACAATAAACAGTTATAGCCCCAGGTCATTATCCCATCTGGTTTGAGGTATTAATATCTAATTCAGCTGGTGTTTTCGCAGCTAAAACTATTTGAAAATACATTAAAAGTTAAAAATAAAATAGTTCATAAAACGTCAACTTATTTTACATCAGCTTGTTGCCAGAGCTACATTTTTTCCATTTAGTCCAGTTTAACTTAATGCACTAAAACTGAAACTAAAAAAAATAAATATAGCCTACTGTATAAAGTAATAAAACGACAAAAACAACAAAATTGTTCAAACTTTAACTAAAATGCAAAAAAATCTAAATATTATATAACACTGACTTATATTCCTTACAGTGAATGTTTTGAATCAGTCTTCCAAAAATAATAATTAAAACTTGAATGCTGATCCAATCATGGCCATCTTTCCTCGAACATGGAGTTTTGAGTGTTTCTTGCATTATGAATGAATGCCTCGTTGAATCACTTACTTAACCGATTTGTTAATACAGGCGTTTGCCACCAAAACAATCGTAATCCATTTGCATGTCTACTAATTTACAAACAGACTAAACATCACAAATCACAACACAGCACAGTAGATCAAATGAGACGTCCCAGTTCAAATGGAGCAACTACTCTCAAATTCAGATTCAAGACGCTGATTCAGAGATGTGAGCGTGTTCAGTCAGCTCGGCCAATGAAATGCACCTTCCAAGCCTGGTTTGATTGCGATTTAGTCTAATCAATGCAGGAAAGCAGTCACTCGTTTCAGTTCAGTGATGATTCACCGTATGACTGGTTAAATGATTCACAACTATCCTCCTACGTACATACGTGTGTGAATCTGAATCTCTGCAGTGATGTCAAATGTTTGTAGTCACATTGTACCAAGGTTATAACAGCTCACCTCCTATCATAATTCATTTCCGCAGTTTGCAGCTTGATGTTGACTATTCAGAAGCAGCCTTGATTTGGCTCATATGTGCCGGTCATGGCCCTGTCAAACACGGGAGCGCAGGAGAACCGTCCCTGACATCAGCTTGTGTTTAGTGGACTATTTCTGAAGACCTAAAACTTGGTAAGACCGCTGGACAGCACTTTACCTTCAATTCCTAAACCAGAGCTATATTTTGTTCTTTAAACTTAAAGTATGTCCTGTATAAATTGTTGAAATTGGTTATGAAATATCTTATATATATGAGCTGTATATCTTCACGAGGCCAGTGGGAGTCTGTTACATATCTTATTCTACAGTATCGGAGTTTCAAAGGGTGTTCATTTCCACCCACCCTGCCTCCTACAACTGTGTCCTATATTGAATGTCCTCATAAACGTGCGTAGGGCATCTCTAGAAGGGAAAGAGATGCCATGTGGCGTTCTGTCTGCTCCTCTTAGTCATGCTCTAGTTGCCAAGGGTTACTGCGTCATTGTCATAGTTATGATGTGGCTCCATCACACTCAGCGGGGGGGGTTTCTGATGGTTTAGGTGACAAAGTGTGAATAAATATGTTTATGCACCAGTCTCTTAGTCACATGGTAGGTTGCATAATTCATCAGTAGTTAATATCATTATCATGTCCTGATGTACATTTCGTCAAAATAATCAATGACCTTTTGACAGCCACTTTGTATATTATACGGGTCTCTGGAATGGAGTTGGTTCTGATTGTTGTGTATATTTATGTATCTAGCTAATTCATTATTATTCATTGTAGAGTAAGTGCCCTGACATGTAATGTGGTGTCATTTCCCGTCACTATAAAAATGGTGACAAAAAAAAGGTTAACCTGATGATGTTGAAAATGATGTTGACATGTCAATATAACACTTTCATGTTTTTTTTCTTTATCGGGGGATGTAAGGTTAAGCACTGGGATGGTAAGCGCGTTCAGTTTTCTGCAGCAATACTGCATTTAAGGATTGTGTTTGAGGTCTGCTGCTGCAGTGACTCAGCAAGATGCTGCTTCTGGAAAAAGCACTAATAATGGATGGAAATACCTTACCGTTAACAAGATGTAAACTTCTTTCGATCCGTCTGACTGAGACTGGAGACTACTGAAGGAGATGAGACTGAGGATGGATGCTGACATGTTTGGAAGACAACACAGGGCTGCAAATAACTGGATTTAAGGCACTGTCTGCGCCGGTTCATTCGTCTAAAAGGGTGGGAATAATCTTAATTCTCCGGAGGCTGGGCAGAGGTTTTGCAACAGAATGAGACTGCAACTATTGTTTGGCCGAGGAATCAGATTACACACTTTATTCTTGACTTTAGCTTATAAAAGAGAGAGCTTTTGTGGCTGCTGATGGGAAGAAGAAGAAGAAGAGTCAAACAAATATATCTCACAGATTAGAGGAGACGCTCGACAGTTTACTGTGAAAACAGGACACACCCCGAGGGAGTGCGGTTCACTCATACACACACTGCCTGAAAGCACTGCTTTTCACGTAGAAATGGCGGCGGTCTCCGATTACCAGCGGCACTATAATGTAAAAGATGAGGTAAAAGATTAGGTTTACTGTTTTTCTCTACACAGCAAAAAAGAATTGTACTTTTGTCTGGTTGTATGTTAGAAATTTTTTTCAAGATTTGCTTGAAAAGCAGATTTTTGGAGGATAATGAGGTTGTTTATGCTTAAAACAATATGTCTTATGTTTTGTGTGTGCAGCCGGACGGAGGAGACATGCAGTCTGAAGAGGGAACAGAGTGGCTCATGGAGCTGCTCACCGACGTGCAGCTTCAGCAGTACTTCATGCGTATCCGTGATGAGCTCAATGTCACACGTCTCTCGCACTTTGACTATGTCAAAAATGAGGACCTTGAAAAGATTGGCATGGGACGCCCAGGTGAGTGGGGTTACATGTGTGTAAGTGTTAAATGTTGGAAGATTTTTTTTAATTCATTTTTTATTTTAAAATATATAAAATATACATTCAACAATTTTATTTTCAAAGATTGTCATACAAGTTAAGACAACCGTTAATTTTTTTTTTTCATTTAAATTGACTAATAAAAAAAAAATACGGAAATGAACTCAACAATAACTCAAAACCCGTAATAATAATGATAATACATTGAAATAAATAAGTATTTTATTAATATTATTAATAATTATGCACGTTAGTTTTTCATTTGGACTTATATTTTGATTTGTTTATTTATTTAAACAGGACTGTTGGCTATTATTACAGTATGTTTTATTATATATTGAAAATTTTTATTATATTTAGACCTTCTGGCATTTTTTCTGGCACTTCAGGTCAAAGACGGCTATGGGAGGCAGTGAAAAGGAGAAGGGCAATGTGTAAACGGAAATCATGGATGAGCAAGGTATGGTGTGGATTCAGAAAGTAAAAATGTCCGATTTCGCTTCAGTCAAAAGGGGGCGATATAGAGCCTCCCCTTCACATCCATTAATTTTGGCTACGCCTACACAAGGTTGTTATAGTTTTGCATTTTTAAATTAGTTTTTATTTTAATATCGTTTTCAAATTTGCTATGAATTTTTGTTTAGTTTTAGTTTATTTCATGAATGGTTTTCTTAGTTTTCGTTTCGTTTTTATTTTGTGAAAACATTTCTATTTTATTTTTATATATTTAGTTTCAGTTTTAGTAATTATAGTTTGGCACATCTTTAAGGCAGAGGCAGGTAGAATCACCCTCAGCCGTAGTCTCTGTGCTTGGGCCAGCAGGTGTTCACCGGGAAGCGTCCTGACTCTGATTCCCAGACCCCAGCTGTGTCGGGCAGCTCCTCCCCATCCTCAACCCAACCAGACGGCCAGCCAGCCAATCTCACCTGCCTCATCAGTGACAGAGACATCACACTTTACGAGAAACTGGGAGACGGCTCTTTCGGGGTGGTGAAACGTGGAGAATGGCAAGCCCCATCTGGAAGAGTGGTAGGAAGAAAGGACAAAACGTGACGTTAGTAATGATGAGATAGGAATGATCATAAACATAATGCATAGTGTTTGTTCCTGTGCTGTAGCTGAGTGTGGCTGTGAAGTGCCTGAAGACAGACCTGTTGGAACAGGATGAAGGTCTTGATGACTTCATAAGGGAAGTTAACGCCATGCATTCCTTGGACCACCACAATCTCATTCGCCTCTATGGGGTTGTCCTCACACACCCCATGAAGATGGTAAGGAATAATAATTGAAGTACCACAAAGATGTTTAAAATACAACTATATGTCTACACTAAATCAAACTGAAGCACACCACTGTAAAAAGGTTTGAGGTCACTTCGATATATATATATATATATGGACCACAAAACCAGTCATAAAGGTCTTTTTTTATTTAAAAATTGATAAGCTTTCCATTGATATATGGTTTGTTAGGATATGAAAATATTGGGTAAAATAGAACTTATCTGAAAATATGCAATCTAAGGTGCAAAAACATCTAAATACTGAGAAAGTCACCATTAAAGTTAACAAAAAATGTACAGTAGGAAATTTTCATGGAACATGTATTTTAACATGTGCGTCAGACAAGTTAGTTTCCTCTGTTCAGCCTCCCGGTGGCGAAATGTATGGTTCTTCAAGATGGTCGCCTAATATTACGTTTTTTCACAGTATTTTTGCATTAAAGAAATACAGCTTAGGTGAGCATAGGAGACGTCTCTTAAAATGTAACAGACTCCAAATTTTTAAACACTACTGTAATTGATGTTCATTTTGTGAGAGCTATAATTTTAAAGCACTTTGTCCATTATTTTTGTGTTTCAGGTGACAGAACTTGCCCCACTGGGGTCTTTGTTAGACCGTTTGAGGAAGCGTCAGGGTCATATTTTGATAGCAGTGCTGTGCCATTACACCGTTCAGATCGCCTGTGGCATGGCGTACCTGGAGTCCCGGCGATTCATTCACAGAGACCTGGCTGCACGCAACATCCTTTTAGCCTCCAACGATCTCATCAAAATTGGTGACTTCGGCCTAATGAGGGCCTTGCCTAAGAATGATGACCATTATGTGATGCAGGAGCATCACAAAGTCCCCTTTGCCTGGTGAGAAGAATACACCACTTAGTTCAACTTACTGTTAGTTCCCTGAACCTATGTCAACATGCTCTATGCATTGCAGGTGTGCTCCGGAAAGCTTAAAGACCCGAACCTTCTCCCATGCCAGTGATACTTGGATGTTTGGAGTAACATTATGGGAAATGTTCACTCACGGACAGGAACCTTGGGTTGGACTCAATGGTAGCCAGGTACAATCTAACTCAGTACCTGAGCCTGAGATCCATTTTTCTGTGAGTTAAGTTTGTATGCGTGTCCTTCTTTATAGATTCTCCATAAGATCGATAGGGAGGGAGAGAGACTCATCAAACCAGAGGACTGTCCACAGGACATTTATAATGTCATGCTGCAGTGCTGGTCGCCCAAACCCGAGGACAGACCGACATTTGTGTCCCTCAGGGACTTCCTTGTGGAGGTAAAGTGTCAGAGAGTATACAGTAGACGGCAATAATGGATCGAACATCCTTTTGTCAAGGTCTCGCACATACACAAGAAAAATAATAATTCATTTTAATTAATTTGGTCTTTATAATTTGCTTACAGACAATGCCCACGGACATGAGGGCACTGCAGGACTTTGATGAGCCAGACAAACTTAAAATTCATGCTAATGACATCATCACTATAATTGAGGGAAGGTGAGGACATATTTTGGTGTTTTTTGCTCAGCCAGGTGTGATATGCAGCAGTATCATGTGGTCACTGTCAACGTACAGTTTAGTTTTTTTATTATATTTGAAAATAATATAAAAAATAAGGTTGTTGACATAGACTTGTTAATGTAAGTTAATTAAAATGAATATTTAGTAACTAATATTAACTCTAAAACATTTAACACCTTTACAGAATGTAATAATTGTAAAAAATTAATAGAATCTATTCACAGCTCTAATTGTTAACACGCAAAACTGCATATCAGTTCGAAATTATATATATACTGTATATCAGCGGCGATTTCTTTAAGACTGCAAGGGAAGCTCAGCTTCCCCTATAATGTCACAAAATTAATGGTCAAAT
>JAUMHR010000038.1:2400093-2416898 GCA_032361145.1 Enteromius fasciolatus
ATAGATAGATAGATAGATAGATAGATAGATAGATAGATAGATAGATAGATAGATAGATAGATAGATAGATAGATAGCGGAAACGTCTAGTCTGTATCTGGTACATATGGGGCTGTCTGAGAACAGTGGTTGCTGGGAATGTTGTTGAGTCTCTGGCTAAGCATTATATAATGAGATGACAATTCCCTGAATGTGCTGAGACTTGATTGGTTGAGAGGGAGGCTGGGGCCAGCGGCTCGCTCTCTGATTGGTTGGTGATTGAGGTCCTGCAGGGTAAGATTTGGGCCAGTAAAGGGGGAGCAATGTATCGCAGGCACATGTAACAGAAAGTCCCAGCCATTCTCTTTCACTCCCTTTCTCGATATCTTTCGCTCTTTTTTTCCTCAACCGTTTTTTCTCTCTTCCCTCCCTCCCTCTCGCCCACTCTCCTCTCTCTGTTTCTCTCCCCTGTTGCCGTGGCTCCCGCTGTTTGTGCAGACTCTGTCAGAAGGAGTTTGAGAGTCTAGTGACCTGGTCTGAACCGCATTCAGCCATTTCCTTGGGAGGGAAACATCTGGTGCGGCATGAAAGCTGGATTCAGCTGACCCAACATTATATTTGTTTACTTTCCACTCAAAACATTTCTAAAAATTTGGGACTCAGCTGCAAATGCTTTAGCCACAGTAACTCGCTTATATGATCAATCTCACTAAACATTTTAAGAAAATCATATTTTATATTATAAATCAAAGAAATAACATTTAGGAAATGATCCATCCATCTATCTAAATATCTGTGTAGCTAGCTAGCTATCTATTTTTTTTTGTTTAAAATAAACTCTCACATATAAGCTTTTTTTTTAAGATCAGGTTTATTAGCTTGAGAAAAAGGAAATACTTTTAAATTGTTTTCTTGGATTTGTTTATTTTTTTATATTTACTATTTAGCTTTTTCACATATTATTACAATCAAGAAATCATCTTATTTTATGACTGTAATGTAAAAAATAATAATAATAAAAATTTTAATAAAAAACAACATGTAATGTATCATATCTGATAAATGCAAATGGAGTGATTAATATTTATTTAACTTTGTCTTTGCTTATATTTAGCTGTACTCCAATACAAACTTCTTAATTTTTTAAATAATATAGGCTGCAAATAAGAGATACTTACCACATCCGGCTGCCTCTTCTCTTGCTGGAACTTCACCTTCATATCCTCCAGAGATTTCTTTAGCTTCTCTTCCTCCGCTGTTCCCAGATGTCTTTGTGCCAGTTGCAGATAGCAGGCCCACTTGGCTGAATCGAAGCCCCAGTGACATGTGCGTTTGTCTGGCTGTCGATGGGAGTGCATGACAAAGCGCTCCGGGCAGAAGAGCATCCGGCATTGGGAACAGCGGATACAGTGCGCATCCGGGCTGGAGTAAAGCTGGGGTACAAACAGGCCTTGACACTTGCCCAGACATTGGTGTTCCACCCAAAATCCCCCAGATTCCTCGCCGTCTTTCTCTTCCTCCTCTCCATCACCGTGCACTTTGTGTGAATCACGAGATGGTTCCTCACCCGGATGCAGCAGGGTGTTACAGAGACGCTGGGCATCGGTCAGCGTGATGAGGCCGCAGGATGGAGTCCCTGGAGGAAGGATGCCCAGCACTTTGAGGATGTGTAACTGTGTGGCATTACAGCGGGAGCAGTACAAATACAGCTGGTCACACACAGAGTTGATCTGCTGCAACGAGAATTCCCGCAGGACGGTGTTGAGCAGCTGGGGCAGACAGAGACGCAGTTCGCCTCCTAAAGAGAAGCAGGAGATGGATTCGCCCTCCAGACAGCAGAGGACAAGCTCTGTGGAGCTGTCAGGGGGAACTAGTATGGGTCCCCCTGCTATACCTCCCTGAGCCAGAGGGGGCGCGATCTTATACTGCCCATGATGACCAGTGAACGCAGCCGGGCCTCCGAGAGAACACTGGCTGCTCAGAGAGAACTGCGCTAGAGTGTGCTTCAAACCGGGACTCAGATCCGGACTGGCCTCCATTTTGTTTGCAGCCTTTGAGACCTGATTCCCAAGAGAGGTTTCTGGGATCTTCTTGCAGGATAAATTGAGAGAAGCCATCACACGTTTCTTTATGGGTGTGCCGTCTACAGCTTTGTCTCGCATTAACCTCTTGAGTGGTACTTTTAGAAGTGCCTGTTCCTTGGGGACGTTTTGGCGCTTGTTCTCAGTAGTCGCCATAATGTTGTTTATGGGTATCGCTAAGCTGTCTTCGGAGACCAGAAGATACACAGAGGAAGTGTCAGGAATGCAGTGCTTTTTATATGTGGATCATAGTAGGTCCTCAACACTTCCCAGATGGCTGAAAAATCAAAACAAGCATCACAGATTACTAATTATAAAAGAGAGATAATAAAACTTATCAGGTACCTTTTATGAAATGTTTTAAAAAAAATTGTAATAAGAAATATTTAGGGGGGAAATGCACAATTAAAATGATAAAATGATCTTTTATCTCTTATAAAAATATTTCATAATATTTAAATGTATTTAATAATATAGGCTGATATTTATTTTGAAAAATTAATTTATGAATCACAGACATAAACTGACATTTCCACATTGAGAAAAATATGAACCAAGGGTATTATAGTTGATTAAACTAAGACCATTTTTGTTTCTTTCAAGCAGAATTTAGTTAAATAAAATTAAAAGCAAACCTAAAAGACTAAAAACTAAAAACTAAAAATCTAAACCCTTAAAACATTAAATGTAAAATATGTGAAAATGAATAGAAATTATAATAGTATCTGAATGATATTATAGTAGCCTGGGAAATTTGATTCATTCACAAAATTTAGTTTCTTTTAAACAATTATAAAAACATAAACTCATTACCAGGAAGGGTTAATAGTAAAGGGTTGTCTTTCGTCAGTGATAGCGCAGTCTTCTCACAAATTAATCATATCTGTAAAATGTTGTGACTGCATGTATAGACTTTACACCCCCTCTCACAGCGAGAGGCCCCGCCCTCTTCACAAACCCCGCCCCTGACCGGGCTTTCTCACAGCCAGAGCCCCGCCCCTCCCCCCTCTTGCCTTGGTAATGACATTCACTCGTGCCAGAGACCTTTGCGGGACTACCCCCATATGTTCCCACACCTATGACACTTTTACATTTCACAACAAACTGTGAAGGCACCCCTCGAGAAGATTTAATTGCGGGGGGGGAAACGCCTGGTTCTCTAAATTTAACGTTGATAGAAAAAAATATATATATATATATTTAGGTAATGCTTGTGTGAAATATGATCACCGCGATGATGAAAAAAAACACACATTGTAAATTTTTAATAAACAGCGCTTGAAAGAAATAAAACACAACCGTAGCCGATTACTGTTGGTTATCATGTAGCATATGTATGAGCAATCTCAAAAAATATCACATGTAAAATTCAACTGAAGCAGTCGAAAATAATCCTTTTATACACTAAAGAAGGCATTTCATGTGAAGACGCGGCAGGCAGTCATAAGAGGACATTAATATACGATTCCTCGATTATGAGCATGTATATATGGAAATATTAAATATTGATAATACGCGCTTTCGTTATAGAGAATGTAAACCGAAAACAACATGTTACGTTATTCAAAGCTTACCTTTAAATCTGAAGTGTGAATTCAGCGTCGTTCAGACGAGAAGATAAGAAAATTATTGTGTTTTTATACCACGGGATTCCGTGTCGGAGTTCACAGCAGAACGAGCGCCCGTCGCCCTAACACCGATAACACTGGAGCGGACTTCATGCTGATAGACTACAACGTCAATCCACAACCCAACAACCTACGTCACCCGACGGGCTGCCACGGCTAGACGGCGTGATTTAGCGGAGGAAGTCTGTCTCGCGATCTGGGGGCGTTACCCGCATTCCTATAGGTCCCGCCTTTAAACTAATCACTGATTGGGGGAGCACTCTGAGTGACTTTACAACTGTCCAATCGCTGATTGCCATTCGTTCGCTTCTACCGACCACAGCCATAGCAACCGTAGCAAGAGTAGGAAGTCTGTCTGACGATCTCGGGTTTACGTGCGGTAAACATACACTAATTATTGTAAACCATGGTGAAGGTGTGTCTTTGTGCAGACATTTATAAAAACGGATATTTTTCTCGGTTATCTTGTTGCTTAAAAAATACAGGTTAACTGAGCAAGAAATTATGAAATGATTCACATGTATTAAGTCATTTTAAAACGAAGAAAACACGACTAGTGGACCATGACTAAAATAGTCCCACACTATATTTTTAAGAGTGGTTTATTAAAAATGTATTAATTAATTAATAGTAATACCAAAAAACCGATTTGATTCCTATTAGAAATCGTAATTTGTTGGTACAAATTGCATATATTTTTGCTTGAATGTGTAATCAAGAATATAGGCTAGTTTTTGAATGTTTCAATTTGGAAAACACAATTCTCAGATTTTAATCTATTTTAAGACTGGACTTTTGACTCTAAACTTTATAATTACTAAGATAGCCTTTGTGACAGCTTTCCTGTCTGATAACTAGCCCTAGTTTCCTTGTGTGATTTTTTTATTTTTATAAAATTAATGATTGTCAACAAATAACAAGATTGCCAATATATATATATATTTATCTCTGTCATATCCACACAATTATCAGTCAGTATCTATAGCCTATATATAGTTAAATTCTGTCATTCAGCATCACATTACTGTGACTAACTTTCTTAGTCATCCTTTGGCCTTTGTTGATGTAAATCATGTGTTTTTTAGTGTAGTAGAGTGAATTGTGTCATAAGTCTTAGTATTGATATTGATATGGTATTTAGTAACTGTAAACATTCATAGCTTTTGATATAGCTTTTGTCTATTGATACCAAATCTTCCATTCATATATATATATAATATATATATAAATGTATGTAAATACAGATGAAGTGGCCTTGCAGGTCCTAATCATGCAATATATTGTATTTGAGCATGAATATTTCTTTACTTTCTGCTTATATTTTTGTAATGATACCTTCAGACACTCATTTGCATTCTCTTTCTTCTTTGTGTCCTTTTCCATGTGCACATTAGCATAAGGCAAATGGTTCTAATTTGACTTTCATTTGCGTCAAGGTTTGCATTTCTATAGTTTAGCTGCTAACATGTTCACACCCTGACCTATATGCCTCCATTACTCAATTCAAAGGAAACACCCTCATGGTTAGACTTTTGTACAGCTGTGAAGGAAAGAACGAAAGCATCATAAAATTATATATATATATATATATTTGTTTTTTAACTAAATCTCTTTTTATTTCAACAAAAATACCATTTAAGGGTATTTAAAGGCCATTGTGAAAATGTATGCAACACTGGTTGGCAACTGTGCATGTTTTTTTTCTTCTTCCAGGAAAGCTATTTTGTGTTTGTTTTTTTGTTTAGTCTGCAACTAATTTAATGTCCTATCAGGGCCTTTGCCTTTTACTTTTCATTACTTCCAGACTCTCAGAGAAACCTTTTAAGAGAGTTTCAATGCATGGCAATAAACAACAACAGTTTCTCTGCTATTTTCAATGTGAATTGGAAAGTTGCAAAGGTTTGAAAAGCAATGGGTCAAGTGGCAGACCTGGAGGCAAAACAAGTGATTCAAGAGAAACATTTTTTAATATCTTTCTGAACCTTCCAGTCGAGCAATACAGTCAAGGTTTATGAATTGCGTGCGGTGCAAACACAAGTTATTAAATGTGACCTGTAAACAACAAGTGAAAAACTGTATTGTGTGGAAACTGATGACTGATGAAGGGACTGAGAGATGCTAGATTAAAGGAATAGTTCACCCAAAATGTTCTCACCCTCAAGCAACTCGAGATGTAGATGACTTTGTTTCTTCAGTGGAACAAATTTGGAGAAATTCAGCATTACATCACTTGCTCACCAATGAATCCTCTTTGGTTGGAGGAGGTGTTATTGTGGAATAAATTCCTTAATGACTCATTTATTATAAACATGCAGCTTTTCCATGTTTACAACACATAAACTGATGGACTGGAGTTGCGATGTTTTATCAGCTGTTTGGACAGAACCCATTGATCCATTGGTGAGCAAATAAATTTCTCTGTATTTGTTGCAATAAATGGATGGCTTGAGTGTGGCTCCATTTCCTTTAATTTGCCAGGGAAGAGCGGAGCTCCTGATTTTAATTTATTTTATTAATTTATTTGCCCTCACCTATAGTCTACCTTTCATTATGTTGTCACTCTCCTCTTGCCAGGCAACAGGGCCCTGGTTCATATTTTTGGAGCCTTCAAAGCAGACAGCTCCCAGAATATACACAGAGGACAAAACAAAGAGAGAAAAATCCTTGTTGCTAAGAAACAGAGGAAAAACAGATCAGCAGGAGGACCGTTTGCATGAAATAATAGACCAAATTAAGCTGGATTACTACACCATGCTTTGCAATTGTAATAACACAATGTGTTTTTCACTGAAAATTTTAAAAGAAAGAACAAGAGTTTTTTGCATGCACTGAAGACAACAAACACACTGTCATTCTGAATTATTCTTTAATTTTAATATACAACCTGTTTGTCAGTATATATCTAATGGGGAGTATCTGCATTTATATCACATTAAATCACACAACCCAGACTTCAGAACCAGCCTAAGAATTATACACTAAAACGTGATGAGTATAGATTTAGCTATTTAATTTATATATATATTATATGGATTTTAACATAAGGTCACATCAGGGAGTCCATGGAGATTAGCTGCACTTAAAATTAAAAAGCAAGCTAGATAGAAATATAATGTCCATCTGTTGTCTGCAGTATTCTAACCATTATTTTTGCACTTGTGAAGCAAGTTCTAAAACACATTTTTAACCTGAAAGGGAAAAAGACATTCATTAGATAACGGTGCTAATTATATACGGAGACGTTTTGGTTCACTGCTTATCATTTTGGTCTTACCTGTTTTTGTCTTTTCTTTATTTGCATTTCTTGTTGTTGTTTTGCCCTGACCTCCTCCAGAGTTAAGCACCCACCTGGGAAAGTAGGAGACATGTGCATGTAGGAATATCTGACTGTGTCAAATATGGTAGCCCAGGAATCATAATGTGAAGTATTTATCAGTTTCCACACTCACTGCTTTTACGCTTATGTCTGACCTATCCAGACCAATCAAGAAATTCATGTATAAAAGGAACTTTAACTCCCCCTAGTGGTCACAACACAAATTCTTTTATTTGATTCCTATCTTACAGGCTGTCCAAGCTTCTCATGTTTGTTTTCTGGCATGGTTAGCTGAATGACTCACCCACAGTACTAGGAGATATGGAAATGTAACCCATGGCCCTACTCAAGCGCAAATCCTCCAGAGCTGCCAGTTCTGCTTCTGCTTCTGTTAAAAAGCAAAGCGTTCAATCAGTGAGCAATGACCCCTTAACCTTTCATAACTTCATTAAACTTAACAACAGGAAATAGCATATATTTAATTAATGTTCAAACAAATCAAATATATCCAGTACAATGGGTGATAAATATATACTGTGCTTCCATTCACAACTGTTTTTGGCATAATTGGTGAGATGACAGAATAGTTGGAGACAGGTTATTTGTTAAAGACATTTGGTAAATTTTTTTAATTTGTAATTTTTTTATAAGTTAGAAATGTCCCCCTAATTGAAGAAGCACATATTCACGAAAGAAAGAAAGAGATGCATCACAGTATACCTACTTTGCTGAATATCTTGTCTTTTCTTTGGGTTTGGTGCAAATACTGTAAATGCCTTTTGACTGTCACAAAACATAGGAAAGTGTCAAGTGATAAAAAGTAATAAAAGTAACAAGCTGTAATGGATTTTCTACGGCAACCCCAATTACACAGTTTATTGCTCATGCTTGGATTAAGACCTGGTCCACCATATGTTTCCACTGGCACTGTCCTACCTGTGGGTTTCAGAAAGCGCGTGCGAATATGTTTTAGGCTTTAGTTGCTCCTTCGGTGCATATTTCGCAGGTTTTGACCTCGTTGAAGTCTCGGCCGGTTTCGCCTGTATTGCTTTATAGCTTCTCTCCGTTGCTTTGGGTTTGTATTCGGTGTCACGGGTGCATCTCGGGCAGCTTGATGCCCTGTTTTTGCGGTGACCGACATCTCTGGTTCTGACTGCAGGTGTGGTTTCAGCTGTATTGGCTTTCTTGTTCACATGCTTAGGTTTCGTTGCAACCGGTCTCGGCTTTATAAGTCTTGTGTCCGGCATGCTGAGGCATTCGAGCTCTCACCTGATGTGAAAATTTATGAAACTTGACGCACCGGTTTCAACCAGTGATATATAACAGATCTTTACGTTCCAAAGAACTGGTGTCTAACATAAGACCTGGCGTGTAAAGTTTAGTGGACAACCGTAAACAGTGCTACCGCGTGTCTGATCCGATTACTGAGCACGCAGGGCACTCTGGCCGCTGGTGACCTCACGGTACACCATAGTAACCGGTAGTCCTCCTCCAACTACTAATCATTAATAGCAAATAATATAATTTTACTATTTTTATTTTACAAAACTAAACCAAAATAAAGTTAGCTTTTATTAATAGACTGTTCTACAAAATATGGAAATGTATAACCACTTTCAAGGAGGAAAATAAAAGCCTAATCAATAATGCTTGGCTCACTAAGGGTTAAATTATGCCGTTATGCATTATTATTTCCAAAGAGAGCTCTGGTCATTAACTAAATCTGTCACTAATCGAGAAGCTTTATTATTTGTGTGATTATTATTAGCGTCACAATGGCCAAAGCGGCAATTTATATGGATAAAATATAGATATGCAATCTATTTTGGTTTACACGTGCATGAATATAAGCGTTTTATGCCTGCTGCAAAGTGTATAGGTACATTTCCTCATATTTTTCGATGACAGAAAGCGTGCACGGTCCTCCTACACTGTAAGCGGTGCTGTAACATTCACCGCCCTGAATGAATTTCTATCGCTCTCTACTTTTACCTTTGACGCATTAGGACATGACGGGATTGTAGCAGTCGCTGAAAACGGCCAGTGTGTGATGGGAGAACTACCCCGTTGACTTCGGACAGGTAGGATTATCTTGAACGCTTACGAATAAGTCGTAAAAAGAAGGATGTTTTAGGCAAGGTCCGCCACCGGCTCGGTTGCAAAGGGAGGAGCGCACGCTCGCGCACTGAGCATCATCGTTTTCCTTTCTGACTTTCATTTTGTGTATTTCGATGCGCAGCAAGTTACGCCGTGTGCATTTCGCGTGCTCGATAAAAGGCAGCTGCTTTTATATGCATCACGCTGCGCCATAATTTAGGGAAGTGCAGGTCTTCGGGGAAGGACAGAGGGCTCTAGCTGTCACTGCACGAACACACGCCCATTTTCAATATATGACCAAAATAATGACCCGCGGAATGAGCATAAGACGTAAATGCACCGACTCTGCAAGGCGCCGTCGCATTCAGTGGGCTTTATGTAGGACCTGTGCATTTGTTTTTATTGCGATTTCTGCCGCTCCGTTATAGGCCGTCGAAATGTTATGATAAATCAGCGGATGTTTTTGGGAATCACCGTGGGTGTTTATTCAGAAATGACTGCGGCTCGCGCATAAACATTGAAAACACGCGTGGCGTCCTGGCACCTGTGCGCGCGGCGCTTCCTGGTATGTGTCCATTAATGTCGTTCAGGTTTAACAGTTATTGCACGGAGAGAGGGTTAAAACCTTCATGTTCAATAACTACACTAATGCTTCATTTACACCCGGGATTTTTATTTCAATGGCTCGTATGAAACAAAGGGCAGCGCATTATTCGTCTTCGCTGTGCAGCATGGCGCAATATTATATTAACGTTAGGCTATTATTGTAGACAATATTGTCTTGTTTTAAGCAGAAATGCTCAGATGTTTTGTTCAGCTGCGGCCTGGTGCGAGGTATAATAATAATACGCTGTGCATTTGTGGTCAGATTTACGGACAAATAAACAACTGGCCACTGTGGTTTCCCGAACTTTACCGTAAAAATGTGATGATGATATTACAGGCATTACGGCAGGTGTTTTCCAGTTCCTAAATGTACCTATGATTAAATAGAATTATTTGACCTATCAAGCATCTGTGGCCGTTAGTTGCCCATTTACCCACACAAACACGTTATCACTTGATTACATGATTATTATATATTAATAAAATGCAAAATAAAACGCTACAATGTAGCCCACATGACTCAAAACAAAAATAAAAGAATGCCACAAATGAGTTTTTGAATTGAAATGCTGCTTTCTGTTAAAATATAAGGTGTTATACATTTTAACAGTATTGTACCGTAGCCAGTATATACTTATTTCTTTAATATACATGTTTTTAATGAAAATTATACATGTTTTAATGGATATTTTATTAATGCGTAAATAATTTTCACTGTATATATATATGGTAAGGTAATGAAAATGAAGGTCACTTACAATTTTTTTTACAGTGTAGGTAACGTAATGATAGGATGTTACCGTTTCCATACTGTTTTGTTCAGATTTGGTATTTGTTTCTGCACATACCCATAATTTGAAATGCACAATTTGGACATTGTTTGTGACTGTTTATTATGGAAGTAGGATGTGGCATTTATACTCTATATACTGTACATATTAAGAATACAATAGCACATATAGAATCAATTATAATTCTACTAATAATTAAACAGCTGATATTCCTATATGTTCTGCAGATTGAATTTTATGTGAACTTCATAGAAATTCAACTAGAAGGGTAACATTTTTGCTCATGCACAGCTAAAGTTTGCAACGCCCAAGTTTCTACACAACGGAATTTGTTAATAAAATTTAAATGTATTTGCAGCTTTAATAATTGATGTAGTTTTTTCTTTCCTCCATATCTTGCTTAAAGTCTTCTAGAAAAGAAAGGCTGCTTTCTTCATATAGTGTAGGTATATTTTTTATGTCTAGTGGTAAAATGTATTTATGTGAATAGATTTTTTATTTGTTATGCATTTAAATGCACTTGTTAAAACATAATTATAATTGATCTCTCCGGTCACTGACTAATGAAATTAATTAAAGATATACATTTTTTATTGTTGTTTTGACATCTTTTAACATACAGAAAAACAAATATTTGAGACATAGTGTGCTGCAGAATATACGCAAGACTATACATGTACTACAGGTTATGAACAGTTATGTTTTTAACTTCATTCTCAAAGTTTCAAAGTTAATTTCATTCTGCAAAGTTTATTTCAAACTGTTTGGTTGACTTAAGTCTCGCCTTAAATTAGAAGACAGGCCTGTAAGCAAATACAAGAAAACTGTTGGAAATTTGCATGTTCTGCTCGAGTCACTAGACATATGGCCTGCCTGTGGTTGACATATATGCATTTCTTCAGGATATATGTAATATAGTTTACTAGTCAGTTGCACTTGGAAGTGGATTTTACAAATGACCTTAACTTCAAGGTCGATATTTTGACTTGAGGTACAGTTTTAGTACACATACATATTTACAGTCAACTCTATTTCAGCTTCTTGTGTCCAGACTCTGTGGAACAATGGACAAGGAGCCCCAAACTAAAGCAGAACCTGCCAAGAGCACAGTCAACACCACGACCACCACAGCGGTGAACCCTTCCCATCAGGCCAATGGCGCCCCAAAAACTCCTCCTGCGCTCACATCTGTAACCACCTTCCACAATCAACCCACCCCCACCAACAGAAAAGTAGTGCAGGTATGTTTGCTCCACCCATAGTCAGTTTCTGCCCTTTGAAAGTGTTCATTAATATTCAAAGTATCTGTGCTGTGAATGAAATATATTTAGCATCATTACATTTCTTTGAGGAACGTACCGTATTTATTCGTCTATTTTAACAGACTGGTATAAGAACGCATGCAAATCTTGTTTACCAGTCAAATTCACTTATTATCGAGTTGATAAGAAGCTGCAGGTTCATAAGGAACCAAATTTTTTTTTTATTATTCAGAATACACATTGGAAAAGGAAATGTGTATATATTCACAGGAACAATTCAGCAGATTCATCCAGAGAACATGATTCATTGTTTACAATACAAAATAATTATCTGCATAAATAAAAAATCAGCTGCTTTCTAATGAGTTACTAGGTGGGCTTAACAATGTAACCGGAAACGCCTAAACTGTGATAAGTAGAACATGGAAGTAGTTGTGAAAGTTGTCTATAACATGTAAAATGTAATATTAATATATACACCTTTTTGCAATACTGTTTGTTACTATTGCTTTATAATAGAATTAACCTCTTCTTTTTGTCATCTCTTCTTCCAGGTCAATCTTTCTGGTGACCGACTGGCACCTTCATTTTCACCAAGTGAGAGAGTCAGCCAAGCTTCATCGTCGCAGCAGAGCCAAAAAACGGTGTGTGTGCGACAACATAGAAGAAATAATGTTCCTTTTATCTCCTGTTGTCTTGACATTTATTGTTTAAATTCTCTCAGGTTTCTCTGCCTAACTCTCCTGGTTCAACAACTCTTGTGAGAGGAAGTCAGAATCCAAGCACTGCAACAGCCACCCGTAAAATCTCCCCTCAAGCACTGCTTCTGGGGAAGAGCCCAAGTACGAGTCAGGCTCAGATGCTTCTGAGGGCTCAGATGGTGAGACAACCTTGTGTCATCATTGCCATTTCAGTTCCTTACATGCACTTTAACAGTTTACCCAAAATGCAACAGAAGCCATGTTCCCTTTTACACTCAAATGGAAACTTTGCTGGTTTTTCAACTCTTAGTGAACGCTGATTTGAAGGGCGTCTTGTGACCCACTGCACTGTTTACTCAGTCCTAATTAATGTTGTATTTATTGCTTGTATCTGCATCAAAGTGTTGTACTGCTGACAGAAATCTCTCATGCTCACTAAGAGTGTTTTATTTGAATAAAAATACAGACAAATAATATTAGTGTGAAATATTACTGCCATTCAAAAGAACTGTTTTTACTTAAATTTATTGCTGCAATGTAATGCTTGATTTTCAGCAGTCATTACTACAGTCTACAGGTTTAGGTTCACATGATCCTTTAGAAATCATTTTAATATTGGGTGCTATTACTGCTTAATATTGTTGTGAAAACTATAATACCTTTTTATTAAGATTCTTTGATATTTAAAAAAGTTCAAATAGAATTGATTTGAAACATAAACCTTTGTAACATTAATGTAACTACTGTTACTTTTAATCAATTTAATGCATCTTTGCTTAATAAAAGTGTTAATTTCTTTTGTGTTTTTTACTATTTTACTTACCCAAACATTTGAATCATGGTGCATACACTAAAATATGCATTGATAATAAAAATAAATATATCATGTGACACTGAAGACTGGAATAATGATGCTAAAAATTCTGTTTTTACAACAAAATGTAATCAAATAAAAAGAAAAATTGTAGTAACATTTTTAGAATATTACTGTTATTAAAAATGCAGACCTGGTGAACGTAACATATTTCCAAAAATATTTTCAAAATCAAATGTTTGACCGCTGGTGCCACGGGTTGTACTTCTTCTCAGCTCATGTCTAGTGACCAGCAGGCATATTGGCTTAAGCAAGCAGAGGGTTAGTGTTTAGAGGACTGCACAGGGTGCATGCTTGCATGTCTCTGATGGGGACAGATTTTACTCGACCACATCAAAAGCTCTTCACTGTGTTGTGAACTTCACCATCACACCTACACAGCAAAAGCACAACAGGCAGGAAATGACAGCCTTTATTCTGCACCACTGGGACTTTTTCTTTATCTTTTTACCTTCTCTCTTTTTCTTTCTCTGTTGCATTTCTCTCTTTCTCCGTGCTTGCCATCTGGCAGTTGATTCTAACATCTGCTGTGCGGCCTGATGTACCTGCCCTCTCCTCCTCTTCCTCCTACTCCTCCTCCTCTTCCTCCACCCCTTCCTCTTCCTCACCTCGATTCCCCTCCACACAGGTGAGCTTGATTACATCTGATCATGTGATAAAGACATCCGTTCTTTTGAATTTAAAGGGACAGTTCACTCAAAAATGAAATTTTGTCATCATTGAAATAATGAAAATGAGAAGCTGAGCAGAAACTCCACACAATAAAAATGTATGGGGACTGATGGGGCAACATTTTATTATGTTTTTTTTTGGTCAATTTTAAAAATACACGAAGAGCAGCTCAGATTTGTAATTACTTTGTAATTGTCAGTTTGTTTTTTGATGAAACTGTTCCTTTATTCTGTGTGACTTTAATGTAACATATGACTGTAAAGGCCAAAAAACATCATTTTCTTAAAGGTTTAAATCTGTTTGTCTGGTTTCTGTTACATGTGCTGTTTTTCCAAAAACAGAATTTATGGCATCAACATTTTTCTGTCTCTGTTCTTCAGCTCCAGAATCTGACTCTCCGTCCACCTCCACCTGGCACCCTTACTATCCCTCCAAACTTACCACTAAAACCCACAACATCAAGCCAACCCCCTCCTCTTTCATGCCCAAGATTACCAACTTTCCATATGAGAGCCAGCCAGCCAGTAAATGCTCCAGGGAAAGATGGAGCTACTAAGACAGAAAGCCCAGCATCTCAAACAGCTCAAACAAAAGTACCTGTTCGCCATCTTACAGTTCCACCTCCATGTAAGTGAACGCATACATATCTTACTCTCTAAAAGATATTCAAAATGCTAATTATTCAAGGTGGTAAGATCTTAAGCTGACGAAAGCTGCATTTGTTTATTCAATAATATGAAATATTATTATTTTAAAATGTAATTTATTCCTGTGATGGCAAAGCTGAAATTCCAGCATATATTATTCCACACTATATTGGCACATGGTCCTTCAGAAAGCATATAAATATAATATATTGCATATAATATATTGGTTTGGTGCATAAGAAACATTGTTTATTATCTATGCTTAAAACAGCTGTGCTGCTTAATATTTTTGTGGTAAAAGTTTATGGAAATAGTATAACGATTTTTTCAGGATTATTTAGTTAATACAATTTTAAATTGTTATAATGTAAAAGTTTTTACCTTTCATTTAATTTGGTAGTACTTAATTTTAAGGTGCCTGTACATGTACTTACTATTATAAAAAAATATATATATGCATAGGTATGCATTACATGATAACCCTAAGCCAAACCCTAACCATATAGTAAGTATATGTAGTTAAATAATATTACTTAGTACTCAAATTAATAGTTATACTATACCTTAAAATAAAGTGTAACATATTTTACAGTGTCTGTTACATGTTAGTAACACCTTTAGTAATAAAAATAAATTATGAAAAATAACTAACACTAAAACAACACCACTTACCCAACTGTATAATCACACAAGGACACTAAAAAAAAAGTGTAACTATCTTTATGGTCACTTTTGATTTGTTTAATGCATCCTTGCTAAATAAAAGTAATTATGTCTTGCAAAAAAATCATAATCTGTGTCATCATTTTTCAAAAAATAATGAAATTTGGGGGCAAAATGCCACATAAAGTGACCTTAATTTCCACCATATCTCTCAGAATGTGATATTATCCAGCTGATTCTTGTTGTTTGATTTTTCTCCAGCGCTGTATGCACCTGCACAGGCCCATGCCTTAGCGAAGCAGAAGCTTAACAGCAGCAGTCTCAAGAGGCCCCACAGCCAGATCAGCATCCCCCAGCACCCCTTCAATCAGAGGCATACGCCCCCCAACTCTCCCCCCGCCACACCAAAGAAGCCTCTTCCAGAGTTAAAGCGCTGCCCGTCCACTCAGCCATCCCAAAGCGTGTCGGCGCAGAGTGCTTCAGTGCCCATCACGGTCCCTTCCCCTGCGAGGTCTCACCTCACACCCCCTACCCTGACTTTGCCCTTAATGTCTTCCTCACCCGGTGGGAACTTACTGGCTACAAAACAGCTGCTGAGGATTGCATTGTCTTCTGCATCTGCTCAGTGCACCAACGGCCAATCAAAGACAGCCACTGTGTCCCCGCCCCACGATCTCATCCAGTCGAAGCCACTCATCTCGCCTGTGCTCACTAAACCAGAATGCCCCACCCAGCCGTTACGGACTCCAAACCCATGCCCACAGCTGGTGCAGCTGTCGCCCTCCAGACAAACCACAGCAGCCACACCTCTCATCACCACCCCACCTCTGGCGTCTCCTCAGAGGGCATCCCCTCCATCTCCAGTGCTGCCCCTGGTGTCCACCAGCAGCATTCTCGCACCGCTGCAGTCACTTTTGACCTCACAGAGTCCAACACAAACAGCCGAGATGTTGAAAGAGCCTAAGGATAGAAAGGAAGAGCAGAAGGAGGGAGATGTACCAGAACAGACTCCTCAAGATCTGAAATGTCCAGCACCCCAAGAGAAAATCACCCAGGCTATCTCCGCAGATCAGCCGTCAAACGAAACTAAGGAGAAGGTATAAATACAATGCAAACCTCAAACCTTTTAGGATGCATTTAAAAGAACTTTACTTTTTGTTGGCAACCAAAATTGATTTTTTAATGGATGACACTATGACATGTAGAGAGAGGTGTGGCCAATATAATGCTAAAAAACAATTTAATGATGGGAAATGTTACAACAGAAACTTAAAGAAGCAATAATCCATTGCTCATAGTCTCGTAATGGCAATACAATATATCAGTTTATTAACACTGCTTAAAATAGCTTTTTTTTCCAGCAAGGTTATAATAGTTTTTTCAAACTAAAACCAAAAGCAAATTCAAATTCAAATTCAAATTTATTTGTATAGCGCTTTTCATGATACATATCATTGCAAAGCAGCTTTACAACAAAGTAATGTTTACA
>JAUMHR010000038.1:2424409-2439497 GCA_032361145.1 Enteromius fasciolatus
CGAGTTTGAATCCTGACTCGAGGACCTTTCCCGTTTTCGCACCCCTCTCTCTCTCTCTCTCTCTCTCTCTCTCTCTCATATGTTTCTTGTCAGCTCTGCTCTATCATCTGTTCTAGGCAAAAAATGGCTAAATCCTTAAAAATTATAATGTAATAAATAAATGAACATAATATAATATATATTAATTATATTAATAACATTTATATTTTTAAATAATATAACATAAAACATCAACAATAATATATTATACCATTTTGTAAAGGCACTGGGGTGTAATAAAATGTATTTCTACAAAAATATTAGTACTACATAAAATGGTAATATATAATCAATATCAAATGTATATATTTGTGTGTGCTGACAAACGATTAATCTCAATTACTCACATCCAAAATAAAAGTTTTTGTTAACATAACATATCTGTGTATATGGTGTATATTCATTATGCATGTAAAAATACATGCACACAGAATATGTTTTGAAAATATTTACATGTATTTACCTGTCTATATATTAATAGAATTTATATTTTAAATAAATATATTTAATATATTAACGTAACATTTTTATGAAATATATACATGCATATTTATATATATATAAAAATATACATAGCACACACACATAAATAAACTATGTATTACTATATTTGTATATTTATTAGCATATTATCTAATAGCATTATTTACAGATAAATAAAGGAAGGAGCTCTGTATATATTATACATATTTAAGATATAATATACTATTCTATCCCTAATAAAAAAAATAAATACAAAAATTGAACAATTAATATTAGTAATATTTTAATGAATGGTTCATAATTTATTTATTGGTAGCTGAACAAACGAACAAATAAAGAATAAACAACATGACACTACGAGATTTTAGGTTCACTCAAAACATCAAAGCAAAAAACATCCAAGATGCCAAAACAATATTTTGCACTCTATCTTTGACCCACATATTACAAAACATATAAACAGAGCTATACTAAAGGACTTCAGTCTCCTCAAAGAGAATCTCAACAAGTCACTGTAATCCTTTCATCTGAAGTGTGGCGCTGTCAGGATCAATATAATATAAGAATGTATGGGCTGTACTTCGGATCGTTATTTATATATAACACAAATGATGACAGAGTTACATAAATGTTCTTGCTCAATGGAAATACAAACCTTTTTCTATGTAGTTTATAAAAACAAGTAAAAAACCCAACTCTCTCAAGCTCAAGAAAAACAAATTGAAAAATGAAAGACGCCAGAAGGAATACAATTTCTTATAAATCCATGAAACAGTTCAACGCATTTATAACCATGAATAAAATATAAAATATGACCTAATATTCTGTACTTGTCACAAGTGCAATAGAGAATAGGTGATGGACAAAACAAAGGTCAATTCACAGCAGTAATGACCGAGTCAGAGCTTCACAAACCAACCAAAACAAATAATTCTGGCTTAAATATGACAATGGCTGTTGACCTAAAAGCACAAGCCATTTTTGGGAACATGCACAGAAAACAAATCCACAGAGCAAATGAAAAATAAAAACAGGAACGAAAGAGCGTATTTATATGGGCTTTTATAGGCAGTAAACACTGTTGAAGACAAATGTATCGAGGTGACTTTGTTCTACCCGTCACATGCAGGTCTCAAAAGGACCACAGTTTATGTCTCCATGGCAACAAAAGAGGTTTTAAGCCTCTCAACCACCCGTGCCACAATTGTAGTGAGGTCTTGATATTTTTGCCATGACAGACCAATTATGTTTGTATAATTAGTCTTTGTATTCCAATTAAAGGCAATGAAAATATTGACATTCTTGAATACTGCTACTCAAACACTAATAACGGAAAAAAAAGAGTATATAATCACCTTCTAGCATTATCTGATTAAACAGGGAAATGGCTGCTCAGTTAAACTGTTAATTAGGGGGAAGCCCACTCCTTCATTGACAGAGATTTTTTATTAATATAGCACCAGGAAGGAACTGTTGAGGCTAAAATTATGAATGACTGTACGGGTGAATTCAAAGAAATATTTAGGTCACATTAACTTCAAACAAACCGCTGTTCTGTGTGATAAATTGAAATCAATCATAACGCATTTAATATTTAATTCACAATTAAACAGAGTTAGGATTTGGACCAATGAGGTGGAGCTAGCCAGTGTAAAACAATATACAGAAATACTGTAGAATTTTAGAGAATAACCTAGTGATTAAAATAAAAATATCACATTTACATTTATGTAACGTATGTAGAGTGTTTATCCATATGTTATTTAATATTTTTATATTATGTAATAAAAATTTTATATTATGTCTTTTTATATTAAGTTACAATATAACTTGTATGTTTCTTTGTGGAAGTCGCCCAATGATATTCAAGGAAAAAAGGATGGCTGATGTGATAGAGAAAGGAGTGTTTTCTCATTTAAATGAATAAATAAATAATTTAAAATTTTGTCGACTTCCATTCAATTTATCGCACCAAGGAAGCAGCTTAGGAGAAATGATTTTAAAACAATAAGCGACTGCACACCTGAATGGACTCTAATCGTGATAATCACACGTCCCCCTCGCTCTGTGTCTCTTTCCAACCGCGCAGCACAATTTAATGAATCCTGTGGGACTGTGTGTGTTCGAAAGCACTCAATTTCATTCAAATACTGATTGTGATGAGTTAAGACAGATAAAATGGAACGAAGAGCAAATGTTGCAAATAGCTTGAGCCTCGTTTTCCATTTCCTGTTCAAAATGAATTCTACTCATATGCTGTGACTGTGGCCATGTGTGAATCTAACACGGTATTTCTTCTGTGAAACAAAGTAAACGTTATATTCTGGTCTCGGCCATTTAAACTTAAAGGGGTCATCCGGTGACATGCACTTTTTCAAGCTGTTTGGACTGAAATGTATGTTGGGAGTCTGTGTGCACAACCACCCTACAATGATAAACATCCAGCAGTAGTTTTCTTTTAATTTAATAAAAAATAAGCTGCCCCTTCTGAAATCAAGCCATTCTACAATGCATGTTGCTGTGGCATCACACAGTCAGAGGCCACTCCCAGAAAAGATGATTGACAGCAGGGTGTCACACAGACTGAACTGGTGTCTTACCTCAGACCCGCCCTGAGTGAACCCGCGTCATCAGTCCGAGATGCAGAGACAAGCAAGACTCCTGAACGATTGAGGTGTTTTGTTGTAGAATGTATTAATGAACATAGCAGTCATTTAGCCCCGACATCTGAGTGACTGAAGCTGCGAATATTTAACGTTGAAGGGAAACGCGTCTTGATCAACCAAAATGCGTTTATGTTTGTGCGAATCATTCATGATCCAGCCTCACCAACAGAAGCAGTGAGTATAATGTCTTTTAATGAATCTTTGCAAATCGCCTTTCCTAATAATGTGCTAATTAGAAAGTTTCACTATGAATACAGCTGAAAAAAGATCCTCCGAGAGCGCCTCAGAAAAGAGGGGCGGGGTCAGCGGAGCTTGTGAATATTTAAAGGGGAAGTACACAGAACAGAGTGATTAGATCTGTTTTTGACAGGGGAAATTTAACGTTTTTTAATCTTTGAGAAATTAAGACTCTAAAGAATCATATTAGCTTGTGGAAAATTGGCTTTGTATGACTCCTTAAAGTACCAAACAGTTCCAACAAGCCAAAAATCTTGGAAACAGTTTGAGGCTGAAAGTAGCTTTAAACCCGATTCATAGGAGTTTGAATCTTACCTGTTTATAATCAGAATCTCTGCCTCCCAGCAGCTGTAGCACATAGCTGATTCGGTCTCCTCTCATTGGTGGAATACTCTCCCATGTGACTTCACAGGCATTTGCCTCAAGCTGAACAACTCTTGGGGCTGAGAGGACAAAATAAAAAAGGTTCAGCATTTTACTATTTTAATATATTTAAACTAATGCAAAATTTGTCTGTAAAAAAAAATAATCCTAATAAATAAAAATTCTAGTTTAACAGCGCTAAATATATTTCATGCACTTAATGCAGGGACAGAGCTAGGATTGGCCATCCCACTCACAATTGCTGCTTTCATGTCTTTTTTCTTGACAATTTTTTTATTATTATTATTTTTTTAATGTGCAGATGTCTTTATGACTTTTCAAGCACGGTCCACTATGCCTCAGCCTCAGGTGTGAGTCAAACAAAAGTGGAAAAGGTAAAAATAGAAGAAATCAGTAACTTTGTAGATTTAAGGACATATCTATATTTAAATTATAATTTAGTGTTTAACAACTTTATTCAATTTCTGCATATTTCTTACTTGCTGAAGGCCACAGGTGGCTTATATATAAAAAAAAAAAAAAAAAAAAAGTTTAATATACACTATTTTTTTTTTAATAGTCTAATGGTTTACATTTTTAAGTCTAATAAATGATCACTGACATTTATACTGTAATGCTGAATGGTTTGACATCAGTACATCAGTAGAATTTGTATCAGTGATTCTCTCCTTTAGTCAGAAAAAATATGTCAATAAACAAACATAAATAAATATAATGTATTTATGTTGTTTGTAAATTAATTTAAAAATTGCTTGTGAAAATATTGCAATATAAACCTATGTTTAAAAACTTTAATTTTAGGACACATTAGTTAAAATCTTTTATGGTTTAAAAGCACTAATTGTAACATTATTTATTCTTTTGATGGCAACATCGAATTTTAAGCAGCCATTACTGAAGTCTTCAGAGTCACATAATCTTTAAGAAATCATTCTAATATGCTAATTTGCTGCTCAATAAACATTTGTTATTATCAATATCTGATCCTCAGTTTTTTGTGAACAACACTTTCACAAAAAAATACAAATCTGTCATATCATTATACATTCCTATACTGTCACTTTTGATCAAATTAATGCATACTTGTCAAATAATAAAAAAAGAAAATCGTACTAATTCTAAACTATACAGGTGAGTATAAATAAATATAGTACAGTACCTTTCAGTGATTGCGGCAGAGATTTGGTGGTGTTGAAGGTGTAGGTCTCAGAAAACGGCCCCTCGCCTGCTTCGCTCACCGCCTGGATCCGGAAACGATACCGGCTTGATTCGCACAGTCTTTGCAGCTTGAAAGTGTGGCTTGGACCTCGGTAAACCACCACAAACCTAAAAAGATGGTTACAAACATGCACACAAATTAATTAAGTACAATTTAGAAATGTTTTTTTTTAAATCATTTACAGCCTGGTATTTCTTTAAAAGTCTTGAGTGCAATGGGAAAAAAATTGGTTGATTGCTTGAGATCATTGTTCCCTTCATGTCATTTTATTAAATAGCATGAAGGCAGGAAAGAATGCGAGGTAAAGGCAGGCCTTTATTACCTCCATTCAGGAGTCCAGACTTTACTGTTTATATGGTTAAAATTTTTCAGAAGTGGAACTGAGGCTGAAAGCTCAAAACCGAGAGAACACGGGTCTTCATTTGCTTCTAAATGAGCCATCGGTGGGTCAGTGACGAGCGACTCCGGGAAAGCATTAAGGAAGGTGGTCTTGATAACCCTGAGTCTCCTAATCTAATTTCCAACAGCGCTTTGAGATAGAGTCTTCTCATTAGTAAACTCCACCTTAATGGACCCACAAACACAAAATGTGCTTTTCAGATGATCTGCTTACATCAGAGAGAAGAACCTGCCCTACGGGTGCATGAGGGACATATTAAAGTGAGGAAGTACATACATACACACAAGACGCTTCACTATGAATAAAATTAATACACCAAGAAGTACGCTTACACCGGTTATGTCCTTTTATCAAGCTTTTGATAGTAAGTACAAAACTATTGTTTCTAATTATGAACAAATAATAATAATACAATAATAATAATAATAATACTTTAAATAAACTAAATGTAGATGAGAAAGATTGGCAAATTATCTGAAATAAAATAAGTTTAAGTTGTTTATATTTTATTCCATTTTAATTAATGTTTATTGAAGTAATAAAATACTTTTTTTTATTTTAAGTATTGTAAATAATGAATGTTGTGTTAATAATGCTATCATTTTCATTTTTATTTTTTTATCCAGGTATATATCCAGAATAACTGCCATCAAAGCATCACTTTAATATAATCTTAGGACCATGGTATTTTTATGCTTTCAAAGGTTATAGAGATTTAGTCCGTTTTAGGGGTTTAAGTTTTTTTAATGCCAAGGACCCTCAAGTATGAATCATTATGAATCATTTTCTTGAAATAAATAAATAATAATAAGTAATATAGGCCTGTATTATATTGCTTTCTCATTTATACTGTGCAAGGAAAAGAAAAAAAAAAAACATTGAACACGAAAAAAATATATTGTTTACAAGTAAAATGATTAGCTTGTATTAAAGTCCAAGTAATTTAGAATGAAACAAGTTATTAAAATTAGATTTGGAAACTATTTACTTTGTATTAATAAATAAGGAAAAAATAGTACATATTACTTTAATAATATTGGTAAGAAAATGTCTTTTAACTCATAGATTGGAAATATCAATTCAAAGCCATTTTTATTATTATATATTTTCAGTAGACACTTTAAAAATAGTTAATTTTCTAAAACTGCATCTAAATTATCCTTATATATATATATATATATATATATATATATAATTATAAAAATCTGTAGTTTTCTACATATCTGTGCTAACCTCTGATTCCTGTCCTCCATCTGCAGGACGTAGCTCAAGTCATCTGTGAGCTGAGTTCGGCTGCTGAAACCCCAGCGTAGTTTCAGACTCTGAGGTCCGACCGCTGCGCACTCCAGCCGCGGAGGGGACGGCGGAAGGGGTCTGGTCCTCACCGTCAGGGTCTGACTGAAGGGCCCGGGGCCTACTTCATTTTCTGCTCGAATCTGCAGGCTGAGAAAGAAAATAGAGTAATTAAACAAACTGTCTACTGTTAACTAAGTACTACATTTTTTGATTCTCTTCAAATGATCTCCTGTCACCTGGATGTCTCTACAAGGAAAATCCATGATAGTAACTCATTATTGCACTCTTAAAGGGAACAGTTCACACAAAAACAAACTCTATCCATCAACATTATGTGACTACAGCTGAAGCAGATTGATCAGCAAACTAGTTTCTGCAGCTTTGCTCAAAGTGAGGAGAAGTGAAGTGAATTGTGGCCAGGTATGGTGACCCATACTTGGAATCCATGTACTGCATTTAACCCAAATTGGATTTAACCCATCCAAGTGGACACACTTGGGGGATCGGTGCCTTGCTCAAGGGTCTCATCTTAGTCGTGGTATTGAAGGTGGAGAGTGCTGGTTATTCACTTCCCCACCTACAATCCCTGCCGGACCTGGTACTCAAACCCACAACCTTTGGGTTACAAATCCAACATCCATTAGGCCATGATCTCAAGCTTCTCTGTGACCTTTCCACTCAGTTTGACAGCACAGGGTAATGGGAAAATTATCTCTGGCTAAAAGAGTGGTTTTGCACTCAAATGAGGATTTAGATTTACGATATGTAGAAGAATCCAATTATTGTAAGCGCAAAGAAAACATTTCTACAGTGCATTACTAGAAGGAGGAAAGTTATTATATTCCAGTACCTCTGATATATACCAAAAACATGAATCCAAACTGACATTCTGTCGTTGAATCACCCTCATGTTAATTTGTACTTATTTAAAGGAATACAAACCACTTGTGTTAAGTGCAATTTAATTATTATTTTTAGGTTTCATGAAAAGAAGAAAATCTTCCAGGTTTGGAACAACATGAATGTTTTTCTCTCTAAAAAAAAAGTTGTTTTGCACTAATACATCCTAGCGTAGGACTAATGGAAGCAGGAAATCTAACGTTTAGATTTGTAAATAACAATAAAGGACTACTTATGGTCTTAATGGAAGTTTATAAAAGCTTATGTACAAAAATTTAAGCTTTTTTTCTATTAAAAAGTCTCACACAATGTGAAAAGCATTTAAAATGACTAAAATAACAGTACGGGAACAAATATTGTTAAAGAGCTTGATTATCTGGAAATATTGTATGATTTCAGAAAAACAAGGAGGAACATTGAAGTCTCTGAATTCTACACCATACAAAAATACAGCAATAAATTAATACAGTGAAATATTAAAATGCAAAAACTCATTTTAAGAGGTATTTTATATCTGTGATTCAAAGCTGAATTATTCATCATCATTTCTCCAGTGTCACATAATCTTTAGAAGTCAGTCTAATATGCAGAAATGTTGAAAACTGTTTTGAAAATGTGTTAGATGTTGTGCTATTTAACTTTCTTTTTACCAAAAATTTCTGTCTTTCAAGAAACAGAGACTTGGCCTCAATTTTAAAGAAAAAAAAAACCTCATATATTTATAATTACAAATAAACAGATATAGATATATTATTAGAACAAAATTTGCTTGTCATAAGTGATTATGTTCATAACGTATGGATGCTGCTAGGAAACCATGTGTGAACTTGAGGACAACTGAATTCATGCATGCATAAAATAATTAAAATGACCTTGACTGGTAATATCAAAAAACTAAATTGAGCATCATTTATTTTCAGAGGCCACGGGGTTTGATATTTAGTTATTTAATGCTTTAATATTCACATAATTTAAATATAAAATAGATTTTGGTAACATTGGGTCACCGGGGTGAGCTGGAAACATTTATTTTTTTGGACTGCTCGAAAAAGATATCGAAACCTCTAGTTCCATTAGAGGCATTTTTCATTCATATGATAATTATGATAGCATTTGCATTTGGCATATTAGTTGGGAATGTGGTTTACTGTCCATTACCTCAATAAAGAGGTCCATTTAAAGTTGTAATCCATCCCAAATTAAAGCCTTTAAAATTAAACAGAGTTGTTATCCAGAACCCCAGCAGGTAGACTTAAGAAAAGAGGCCTTCCCTCATGCAAATGTGTTAATATGCTCCTTTGTACTGTAGTAAAATATGTAAATAACATGGTTTTTGGACACATATGGCAGTAATACGTTTAATAAGTGCTTGGCAATGTTTCATTGGGATTAATTGCGTCAAAAATAAAAGTTTTTGTATACATAATATGTGTGTGTGTCCTGTCCATATTTATTATGTATATATAAATATATGTAAACTATATGAAAATGTACACGTAAATTGTTTCTAAATATATACTGCATTTGTGTACTTAGGTATACATAATAAATATAAACCTACAATTAATTGTTGCCCAGCACTACTATTAATATATATATTTAAAGTATATATATTTAACATTTCAAGAACAGTTGAAATAAGATTAAAAAAAAAAATTCTCCCCCTTTTAAAGGTCCTAATTTTGTGACAACATCTTTAAGACTCACACATAGTGCTGTCAAATTAATTGCAACTAAATGCATCCAAAATAAAAGTTTGTAATTACACAATATATGTGCGTGTTTTAAATGATATATCGTTTGAAAGCCCTACTCACAGAAACCCTGCAAAAGTTCCATGGTGCCACAGTATACCTTGTTTAAAAAAATATCCTTACACTTACACAAATACACTTGAATCTTCCCAGAAAGCACCATTTTTTTGAAAACAACTCGAGCCAGATGTAAGTGGAGGCCATTTGCAGAGCTAATAGCACTGACATACTCACTCAGGGCCCTGCTCGAGATGTGCCAGCACTTACACGTATATTACAGGGGTCATGGGAAAATGAGTCCCAGGTCATCACTAATGCACAAACACTGACCTCCACCGAAGAGCTGATGATGCACGCTGAAAAAGAGATACGGAGTGTTAAAGGACATCTCTGCTCACCTGTACTCACTGTCCGGCAGCAGGTTTCTGATAATGTGACAGGTTACGTCTCCGCCGGTGATGATGATGCTGTCGCCCATTGAGATGCTGTAGGAGGTGATTTCTGCTCCATTACAGCGAGGCTCGTCCCAGGTGAGGGCCAGACAGGTGGAGTGGGAGAAGGGTTCACTTTCTGTTGGGTTCAGAGGGTGGTCAAGCAGGCGAACTCCGGATACAACATCAGGGGCCGCTGCAGGGGTCCGACACGTCACCAGATCACTGTAGGGGCCCGCCCCTGCCTGGTTCACTGCCTTTGAACCGGAAACAAACAAACAAACAAAAAATATAAATGTCACCGTAAAAATACAGAAATAAAAAAAAAAAATTTGAGGGTAGCCATTGGCCTCCATAGTATTCTTTTAGTGATTGGTTACTGCCAAATGTTTGGTTACCAACATTCTTTAAAATATATTTTTTCAAAAGGTGAGAAAATAACAATTTTTTTACTTTTGGGCCATCTACTCCTATTCCTATATATTCTATTAATAATAAGTTGATGCTTTACTGATTGTCCTCAGTGATTAACGAATCCAAAATAACATTATTTGTTTACATAATATTTGATTACTTAATAAATGTACACAGTATACACATTTTATGTCTATAAGACGGTTTCAACGACAACATAAACGTTACTGCGCATGCGTGCTTTGGTGAAGCTAACCTAACTTCCGGAAGACATCCAAAATAGAATCAACAGCTAAAACATTCTAGAGTAGATTATAACAAGCAAAATATGTTCGCTGCGTAAATCAGGCAGTTTTATTAAACATGCAAACTCATTCTCTGCCAGGGGGAGGTGCTTTAAGCACGAGAAACGAGAGGTTTCCCCGGTAACAGCTCGTTCGGCTCGTTTACCGTCTGCTCCCCCGGAAAGGTGTGAATTTTAAAGGAAACCGTGGAGAAGGGGAGGAGGAGGGATGCACGAAAGCGAGAAGCGGGGAAATGAAAGCTGGGAGAATTTATAGTGAAGGGTGGAGATTTGATTGGGCGCGAATAAACAAGGGACGATTAGGTAAACGGGCTGCCAGCTGTGTATGATTACTCGTTCAGCGATCCTCTCGAAACAAAGTTATTTGCAAAACTTTTACCATACATCCCTGCTACTGTCCTGTGTTTGAACTCTATTGATGCTTATGTCTGATCAGCACAACGTACAGGTTTTTTTTTCATTAAAAGCAGTTTGCAAATACACAGTGATAATCACACCAATGCATGTTTAATTTAATACTTTATTCTTATAATTTTTTTGTAAACACAAACAAGGCTTGGTACTGTGTGATTAAAGGTTTACACTCTTCTTGTTTAATTAAAATGCAAGCTACCAGTAACGCATATGTTTCAATGCGATTATGCTCAGAGCAATTATATGAGCTAAATTACTTTATGGAACTCATGTGTTTGTTTAACTTGGAAATTAGAAAGATGATGTATTCACAACTCATTTTACTGTAAATTACTGATCAAAAACTAAAATGTTAAAAGAAAAGCTTTTGGATGCACTGAATGTTTTTTGGACTGGTATAGTTAACTTAGAGTACATTTATAAAACAACAAATGTGCAGCAAAAAAACGCAATGAAACAGTACTTTGTATTATATCAAAAATCAAACCTTTTGTGCTTTTTTATTTATATACTATTAGTATTTATTAGCTTTTATTTTCATTTTTTTGTTTTCATGTGCTTGTAATGTTCTGCAATTATTTTTTACAAAATTATATAATATTTTATATAATATAATTATATATTATATTTTATTTCAGTTTTAGTAATTTAGTAACATATACTTATTTAATGTAGTTGGCAGGTAAATATTTAAATAAAAAATAAGCTTAAGTTTGGCATTTAAAATGTCAACAATTTTGTCAATTATATTTATTTATAGATATTTATGCATTTACAACTTATTTTACTGTAAATCACTGATTCATCAAAGACTAAAACGTTAAAGAAAAGCTCAGTAGTAAACTGAAGTATGCTGTTTATATATAATTTACCTATATAATTTAACTTTGGTGGAAAATAAATTAAACATTTTTGGAAATGTTGTTTAAACTTCTTTTGTGTGGTTCAGTAAGAAAATGTTCTTTAAAATAAACAATACTGCAATTCATTTAAATTCAGCAATTTTGTGAATACTGCATGTGTTAACATAAAAAAAAAAGTGAATCAGTATAAATTATAGCTACAAGACAAAGCTTATTTAATAGCTCTTTTTCATAGCATTAAATATCTTAAAGTGGATGATAATTAAATTACAAATAACAACAATTTAAAAATAAAGGCATCTAAAAATGAATGAAATAAAATGAACTACTCTTTTGTATTAATAAAAGGTACATTTTTAGAAAACAAAAATAAATCAATTTGTTCATTTATAATTAATTTGCAATAACTGGATATTTGCAACGTGTCATATTGGACACATCATGAATTACCTGTAGCCTGCAGCAGTAGTCCGTAGATGCTTCCAGGTTGCAGATTTGAAAGTAGGTTTCCATTCCACTGTAGACCAGTTCAAGACAGTTCAAATCACATCCCCAGTCCAGCCGGTACTCAGAAATGTCTATCCCCTCTTTGTTCTAGGGATCAAGATCAGAGAAAGCGTTAAGCTCCAGGAAATACAAGCAAAAAAAGCAAACAAACGCATATTCCCAGCAGTACGTGACTAATAACCTGCCTGACACGGTTTCATCAGGACAAACACAACAGACCTAATGCATCATACGCACCGCTAATAAATGAAACAAGCTCTCAAAACAGAATGCAAATCATTAAAATCGTGATATTTGACATTCAGCAGACAGCAAGGATTAAAAATCACATTCATTTTTATTGTGAACGAAACACAGGAGGCCCATTGTCACAAAAAGCCTACTGACAAGAAGGGACTGATCACGCAATTGGTGAAGAAAAGCTTTTGCGTGGACAGCTTCAGTGCTTCAGATCAGTACTTGATCGATGAAAGAAATATGCTGGATAATGTAGTTCCTGTTGCTGTGTTGAGAGTTTACTCTAGTCATTTTGTCTTTCTACGAGTCCCAAAGCCAGCATTTGCTCCTGAAAATTTATTACTCTTCCAATGCAGCAGAAAATCACTGACAACTTCATCTGACAACAGTGTGATTCATTATTTACTGTCTGTGTGCTGTCCGAATGTCTGTCGCCGACTCACCTCCCAGGTCACATCTGCACAAGCGTGTGACGTCACATTGATGGCAGGGGGACTACATTGTTCTGGAGGCCCAGCGGCGGTGCTTATTTCCACAGACTCAGAGTACGGTCCATACTAGGGGGAAAAAAGGAGAGAGAGAAACCGGCTAAGATTTAAAGCTTTTGGAGGTAATGAAAGGTAATGAATGGCTGGGTTTGACCATGAGGAGGGAAATCTGTTATTTCTGTGGCAGGTAAACCCAAAGTGCTACAGTGTGTTAGGCATCCATCTCTGGTGATGGCTGAATTAGCTTCTTAATATCCTTGCGGGGGCAGACAGCAGGTCTCTTTTCAGTCTTGAGGCAATGTAGAGGGTTTGTTATAAAACGTGAATTTCATGCAAGAGTGGAAAAACAACCAGAGTGCTGTATTTCTATGTGAGGGAGACAAAATTATAGCTGTTTGGGATGCAATTGTCCTGACTCACAGCTTATGAAAGGGAATAAAATACCTGCCTAGTTCTAGTCCCACTAAAATATATACTTATATATTGTGGCACTTGGGAACAAAAAAATATCAGTTGGTGAAATTGATGTCCCTATGAATGGACTGCATATTTTTTGCTTTTAGATTAGCACAATGGATTAGCATTTAATTTAGAGAACATAAAAAAATAAATAAATAAAAAATATTTCCTAAAGGCAATGAAGCAGCATTTTGGATTACTTCAAAAGCAAAATTGTAATCTTTTGTGTAATTATTTATATTCTATTATAGTATTTCTTAATACTAGCTTTTATTTTCATTAGCTTCTGTAATTTTTTTGCCATTTTTTATATTTTCATAAAACTGTATTTTTATTTCCGTTTTGATTTTAGTAATTTAGTACTTTAACATACTTTTTATTTAATTGCCAAGTAAATATTAGCATAGAAATAAGCTAAAGTTTTGCATATATATATATATATTAAAATATATTTTTTTATTTGAAATTAATTTTGTTAATAATAATGACAATTATCTGTCACTTTGTTTGTCGTAGTATGAACAGAGAAAAAAATAAACAAAATTTAAAACAATAAATTATGTTCCACTTGGTTTGAAATTCTATTAAAACCTTTATTAATTAATTATTTGGATTTCAAGTTTGTTCTGTTTCAATATATTAAAGAGCCAGATAATTCATATGATCATTCATAAATAGCTGGATCATGCATGACTTACCCCGGCACTGTTGGCTGCACGAACGTGGAACCTGTAGGTGGTGCCAGGGAGCAAATTACCCACAGTGCACTCTGCTTTGGATCCACAGTACACCTCCGCTGGCTCCGCACCCTCCTCCATTGCACACATTTCCAAGCTAAACTCCACATTTTCAATCTCTTCACCACACAAAGGACCATCTGGAGAAATAGAATGACGGGTAAATGGAAGAAACAAACGGAGAGGGAACAATAAGCAATCATTTAAAAAAGGAAAGTCAAAGCATAATCCATCACTCCAGCACAGTATACATGATCACATCATTAGGACTGTTTCATACATCCTCAGGGGCAATGCTTACTTCTTTCATCTGAATTCTGAGTTTACATTTTGTAATTCTGGTTCTTGTTTCAGCCTCAGAATAAACATAATTACAACTTTTTTTTGTCAACAACTGTAAGCTAAAAACTTGGAATTGAGAGAAATAAGCATTCCGAGTCTAAATTGTGAGAAACGTGTTTCCATAGGAAAGAGGTACAGTAGGTGTGTAACAACAACGATTATTATTATTATTGTTGTTGTTATTCATTCAAATTTCAGTTGAATTAGTTCAAACTAGCAGGTGAGATACCAAGATAATGATAAATTTATGATATAAATTTATATTGCAATAATATTAATAATACATATTATTGTTATAATTATTAGCAGTAATATTAATTAATAATATATTAATTATTAATAATTATAATGAATATTAGAGAACGACCGATTCATCGGCCGGCCGATGTATCGGGCCGATATTTGCGTATTTTTTGTGTATCGGCATCGGCCGATATTCTTGTTTAGTAGCGCCGATTTAAAGTCAGGCACATCCGCGGGCAGTCCCATGTTATTGATGCGGTGGAATGTGCTG
>JAUMHR010000038.1:2445412-2460106 GCA_032361145.1 Enteromius fasciolatus
ATATATATATATATATATATATATATATACACATACAATTAAATTCTACTTCATTAAAATAGTGTTTTCCTCACCTTTTAAATTTTTTTTATAACCTATTACCAATAAATATATATTAGAATAATATTGAGTTTATATTACAAATTGTATAATATTAAAACACTCTAAACAAATGTGTAAAATTAAAAAAATCTATATTTATAAATGCATATACTACAGGTAATGCATCACAATGTTATAATGTGCCATATAAAATGCATATTAATGACTAGATAATGTATAACACTGATAACTGTTAAGATGAACTCGTTATGATCGTTAGATGTACACAAATGGAATGTAAATTAAATATATCTCTAATATTATTCAATTACTGATATGGTACAGATGTCTATCTAGTGTGAACTGCTATCTACAGTGACATTTCTATACACAGGGTAAATGATTGCATGCAGTCAGTTGTTTAGATCTCTTGGTGACACCCTCTTGTACCACTGTACTTGGCTGTGTGGTATGAAAACAGGGTGATGGGTAATTATTATGATTTATTCAGGTGATTATGGGCTATGTGGCTTTTAGATGAAGCGCACAGATGGACAGGCTTGGCTGCCGCTGTGTCCGCGATCCGTTTGATGCCGCCTGTTTGGCCCATCTTAGATTTAATAGCACCACAGGAAATATGTCCATCTCTCTCTCGCAGGGCGTGGCGTTCCTGTCTGGAACGTTAGATTTCCCTAAGCGAGCTGCCACATGCCTTTTTAGCGAAGGGCTTACATGAAGGAAGATGAATGGATATCGATAAGCTGTGAAATATTAACATGAGCACACTGTACGGAATTCTCCTTAGGATTAGACAATGAGAATTGGACAATGAGGCGACAGATCCAAGTCAATAGGATTGATGTCATTTATCTGGATAAATTCCAGTTACTGGAAGCCGAGAAGCTGTTAGGCCCTTAAAAAAATGCAGCAATCTGCGGTTTCTTTTTAGTTCAATCCATTTATGTGGAAATCATTGTGTTAGTCATTGGCAGGAGGTGCTTGAATAAGCACTAAACTCCTTCTGAGCTAATTGCTAATTGGCAATTGACTGATTTGAATCTAATTTGCATGCTTTGTTCTCTTGTTCATCGTTTCTGCTGTGAATGTGAGTCGATATGTTATGGATGATTCGACAAAGTTCATCTAGACTCCTGGGGTTTGCAGGACAGGAAGGGATTCAGGTATCATTGTGAGGGATCGAGACATCCGTCTTCACTTATTACTCTATTCTTTCATACTATAGAACCAGCAGGATCAGAACTACACTGTGCTGAAGACCAAATCCAACAGTATGACTGTGGAAGGACTCAAGCCGGGAACCACATACATCTTCCGGATACGAGCCCGTACAGATGGAGGCTATGGGAACTACAGGGGAGAAATTGAGTTGGAGACGAGCCATGAAGGTGAGTGGAAAACCATCCTTCATGCACCTTTATAAACCCTCCAGAAATGTTTTACTTGTTTAGGATCCCTTGCTTCCAGCGGCGAACACCTCCTTTACTTCCTGGTGATTGGCCACAGTGTTGTCTCCTAGTTTTAGAGAACTAAAATTGCAACTTTAAAATAAATGGTTCTGCTCGTGGATGCTGATTGGTCGATGTCAGACTATACCTCATAGCAAAAGGATACTGTTTATTGAATTTGCTGCAAAAAAGCATTCTAATGAAATGTTGTGTGCTAAAGGATTCTGAATAAGGCGTTTATTATTAGATTAGTGCTGTCAAAATGCGATTAGCTGCATCTGCAACTGCATTTACATATGTGTGTGTACTGTGTATATCTGTTAATGTATAAATACAAAAAAATGCATGCATATATTTAAAAATGTAAAATATGTTATGTTTATATGTTAAATATATAATATAAAATATAATAATATAAATATGTAGATGTAAGTATTTTGTAAATATATACTGCATGTGTGTGGATTTACATATGCATAATAAATATGCAGTACACACACACACATATATATATATATATATATTTAAAATCGCAATTAATCGTTTGACAACACTAATAATTATTTATGAAGTAATAAGCCTCTAAAATGACAGAAAGCTGTGATAAGGCATGCATTACAGTTACAATTTTAATAGAGAAATGTTGTTTATTAGAAACCCATTTGCAGTGTCCTTGATTTTAGATCCCTTTATAATTTCTGACTCTGTAAATTCCACCAAACCCCTGATTTCTTATTCACAGCTGAAGATCTTCATATTCATCAAGGACATTCGTTTTGGCCAAACTGAAACCTGTGTCACAGGCGTGTATTTCTCCATCACGCGCCGCTGATTGAATTTCCGATCCGCTGCACGCATTGAAAGGGGTTGTGAAATATTCATACATGTGAACACGTTCAATTAGTCCCCTGAGATAGACGAAGCTCCTCGCGTGCTGCAGTTTGCTCTCTTGTTGCGGTGTTTGAAGTCTGAACATGTAGATTTTCTGTCAGTGTTCCTCTGAAGTGTGAGCGGAGTCGGCAGATGCCCTGCTGTGTTTGTCTCATAGTTTGTGTACCATATGGTACACGCCACCATCCTGTGCACATAATTAGAGGGATGCTTTCTTAAATCTTTTTATTGGTACGTTATCTGGAACAATTTGGAAAAATTGTAAATCCCTTTGTTTGTTTACTGAAACTATAGTTATGATTATTCTTGTTTGTGATATAACACTTGATAACGATGCCAGAGTAGTTGTCATGGTATTAATAAAGCATTTTGAACAGTTTCTAATTAGTATTTACTAAGTGGTGCTATTTTCTTAATCATTACAGTCAGTAAATATAAATGTATTAATTAATTTCAAAATGTAATATTTGTGCATTTTAAGAAAAAAATAAATTTAAACTTTTTAAAAAATATTGTTCAGTGCATTGGCAAATATACATATATATATATATATCATTTTTTTCTTTTCTTTTTCTTCAGGTGCTCACCAGTGCATTAAACAATATTTTACAATTTGACATTTTTTTTAAACAATTTTAATAATTTGTAATTTTTTACATTTTTAAAAGTACAAATATGTATATATATATATATATATATATATATATATATATATATATACATACACAGGTGCTCATTATTCCATTCAACAATCTAACCTATGTATATCGGACATGGCAGAACTGTAGTAAATTTTCACAAATGCAGGGACCACTCAGTATGATCTCTGCTTAAATGTTGGTTTCTCTCTCTTTCTATTAGATATGCTGGCAGTTGGAGATCCCAACCAACAAACCATACTGGCCATCTCTGTGGCGGGCGGTGCAGTGCTTCTGGTCTTGCTAGTGGCCTGTTTTGTTGTGAGTGGACGGTAAGAGTAATTTACTATTCTCTCTAGCTCTCACATCTTATAGATGCAAACCAAAATGAATGTCCCAACCTCAAGCGTGCAGTCTTCTGTTTGATGAAAAAGCAGTTAATTGCCAACTTTTGCACTGACAGACTTGGATGAATCAGTGCTAATCTGAGTTGTTTAACCGTCAACAAATCCATACGAAGGATAAAGAAACCATCTTTCATTTAATCAGCGAAGAAGCGTAAATATGGATAGACAGAATCGAGCAAATGAGATGTTGTTATGTGTCTGTCAGTGTGTGTATGCCTTTGTATGTGTGCATTTACACAGAATCAAAAGGACACAAAATTGTTTAGCCTTCTGATTGCCTAGCGTGATCTGTAGAGATGAAAGCAAACACTTGAGAGAACAATTGAAGAGACAGACATAAGGGACGGCAAGAGTAGATGCTCTGTACTGCTGAGAATGAGGGAGCTAATGAAATGGAAATGAAAGGAAAGGGGGATCTGAGGAGATGAGGAACAGAATGCAGAAAATAAAACGCTCTCAATGACATGAAATGGTCAGAATGAGTCATGAGCTGATCTTTGTGTAGGTGTAAACTCTTTTGGTCGACCTTAGATTGTTATATTCAAAGTTGGATTTCAGTAAACTGTAATTTTATCAAAAAATAAATATATGAAAATATAGTAAATGTAAATTTGTGTATAATATATATGTGTGTGCATATATATATCGTTTTAATATATGCATTTGTGCGTACCGAGTATATATGTATATATAAATGCACACACATACAGCATTTATTTTTAAAATATTTACATGCATGTAAATTTAGATATTGATATTATTATATTTTATATTATAAGTATATTTAATATACAAACATAACATATTTTTCTTAAATATATACATGCATTTGTACATTTAATTATTTATTTATTTCTCTCTCATTTCTCATATATAAAATCAAATAGTGTGACAATGGCAGCTACCCCATTTAATTTCTCCTTGCAATATTACAGAAAGACTGGCATCGTTACAGCTTTTTATTTTAGTATTGACCGGCACTCGCATTCCTATTTCAAAGTCTGATTTACTAGGGTTTTTTCGACTGTTGGATGCTATATGATCCAGTATGTTGTAACACAGAATGAGATTTCCGTCTGCTTTGCAATTTGTAACCCATAATGCACTGTGACAGAAAGGTCCCGTAGGATGTGTTATGTCGGCCAAGTTTATGCCTGCAAGCCAAAACCTTGGTGCTGCCACCTCTTATTCATGGTTTCCACAACCCCCATCCCAATGCATGTGTGACTGCTTGTGGGAAGACCCTCATGGAAGCAATAAAAACAGTTTTGATGCTGATCTTGAATGACGTGTTTCTAGTGTGGTGTGGAGTCCAATGAATCGTAATGGTGAGTGAAGCAAAACTCTGTAATTGCATTCAGTCCCTTGGCATTGGATTATACTGAGCTATATATACTGGACTTAACAAGGTATTCACAGTGCCCTCGGTTCTTTTACTGCTTTCAGAACCTCAGCTGAGCTTTGAGAGAGCGAGGCCTTTTCATTATTGACAGTTTGAGGTCATTGATTTCTGATTCTCTCGCCAGTTGTTTTTTTGTGTGTGAAGTTTAACTCGAGTGGGAATCTTAAGCAACTTGAGCAAGGTCATGGAAGATCTAAAGAGATTTTTTTTTTTTTTGCCAATTTATACAACAGATTTTAAGATTTGTGACCAGTTAGGGCTTCTTGGAAAACCTGGAAATATCAGGATATTTTAAAATTGTGATATGTGATAAGTTCTCCGTTTCTGTAGAGTTTTGCTTTGTGCATCCATTATTTTTTCTTCCAAATGTAATCAAATCATGGAAATGCATTGGTCAAGAGTGACAGAAACACTGTCCCATAATTTCATTTTCTGTTTGCACACCAAAGTTGAGGTTGGTCAGAGAAATATGAAGAGTTCAGGCATGTTTAGTGTGTTCAACTTTGTTTTTGCACTGATTTGGGCTCCCAGTGATTTGGAATTGGCCGGCATTCTGATACTTGATGAGGAAAACACAGCTTCGATTGGCTTGTGATGATGCTGGCAGATGGTCTTCGTTTGTCTTTCACTTTCCCCCTATTTTCTTCTTATTTCCAGAAAAGCTATTAAAAATTAAGGACACCCTTTAAAGACTTTAAAGTTCCATGTCATTGTTTCTGTGGAGCGTTTCAGTACAACGACAGATGCCGCGGTACGTCTAGCAGGTGCCTACTAACCAAAGACGTGAACATTTGCAAGTCTGAGGAGCAGTGTTTGCCAGCCATGAAAACAAGTTGAAGACTTCAAGCTTCTGTTATTAAAACAATTCCTTTTACCTCCAGTTGGACGGCTTCCAAACCATTCGCTAATGTTCATGTAGGATGGAATTATTGCAGTTTAATAATGAAATCTAGAAGCCACACGGCAGATTTCAGCAGGAGTGATAAATGAATTGTCGGTTAATATTCCATTATTGGGGTTATTGCATTTCTGATTAGTGGTTATGTGTTTGCGTTATGCGAGGAACCTTTTCGGCTTTTCACATCAAGGTTTGGCAGATTTGTAGTGTGCTACATCATGCAAAAAAGGGGAAAAATGATACATAGCTTAATAAAATACATACAGGCCATATAACAGCTGCTCTCTGGTGGTTGAATATTCTATGGGACTCTCGGAAATGAGTAAATGATTCAATTCTATGAAATTGTACAAAACACAAATTATCCAGTTTAGACTGCAAACATCATTTTAACAAAAAAATGGTGCCCCAGTTGCTCTTTCTGCTTGTTTTTACTTGAGAGCATCACATAAACAATCAATGAATAAAAAATGTCATTGTAGCAGCTGAAAATGGACATATACAATCATAAACAGAGAGATTTCAGTGCCACATTTCTCTCTGTGTAGAGAAAAAGCCCACGGTATGGTCTAACTGATTCCATTTAGGGGAAGTAGATTTCGTTCACAATCTACCAACGTGAGTGAATGTAGCTTGTAAATGTGTTTTGTTATTCAGTTCTTTGTTTGAGTAGTGTAGTTCATGCTTTGGAGGAACAGCCGAGGGCTTAATGGGTCTTGTTCGGTTGATTTAGAGCAGACATTACCTGTATCTCGCCCTTGGGTTTGATACCATACCGTGACTGTTTAGTCAGTCCATTTGTATGTGTTTAACAGAGAAATATAGCAACATGTGCAAGTACGCACGCAAAATGGAATTACTATGCCATTCTGAAATGGTTGCATGAGCGTGTTCGGTTGTTAAACAGGGTTGTTTTTTTTCCAAACAGTTCCATCTGGCTATTCCAGTGCCTTTCCAAGTAGAAATCGCTGGCTGTGTAGCCCCTGAGCACATCATGACTCGCTCGCTCTCAGCACGCAGCTTCACTTAGAATTTCATTTCCATGCGTTTGATGGCAGGCCAGCTGTAGATGTGTCTGGACGCGTCAGCAGAACATTCTGGAATATGTAAGTGGATGATGTGTTGGATGCATGTGCAATGACTGGAGATGAGGATGCACCATCAATCAGCTCGATTTTCTTCAGGATTTCAATTAGCGTAATGAACTCTTTCCAACTGATAGAGTCAGTGTTTTTAAAACACCTGTCAGAGAAGCTTAGAATTTATGAGTGTCCATTTCCTCCAAACACACGATCATTTCCTCTTTTTGTAATTAGCCTGATTGTAAATCTATTTTTTATACTAAGGTAGGAGGGAAGGTTTATAGAGATGTCTCTAGGAACCGTATTGTCAATTTCTATTTGCAAAAAAATCTGATTTACTGTTATCACTCAGTTTCATTTTGTATTAAAGCCTGTTTCTGCCACTTGAATAAAAAAAAAGGTAATTGCGACTTCTTATCTCACAATTATGAATTTTTGTATTTTAAGTTTGAGTTTACATCTCACAGTTCTGATTATATTTTTCAAAATTGCATGATATAAACTGGATATTCTAGCTTTTTCTCAGAATTGTGAGATATAAACTCGCAATTGTGAGTAATGAAGTCAAAATTGCTAGACACATTTTTTTAATACAGTTTTGTGAAATAACTGTGAGTTTAATAATTAATTAATAAAAAATATTAATAATAAAATATATAAATTGTGCGTTTGTATCATGCAATTCTACGGGAAAAACTCAAAATTGTGAGATAAAAAAGTTGCAATTAGATTTAAAAAAATACATAAATATTATTCACTGGTGGACATGGGCTTCCACAATTTTGCCAATATTCCTCTTGTAAATATTTGTATAGAAAATATTACAAATAATTGGGAATTGCTTTCTATGTTTTTGGATACAGTTTAAATCATAAGTTATTATTTACAGTAAATATAAAAGGCAATATATCCATGTTTTATCATTGTCATTATAGCAGTCTTTATTTGTTTGCGTTTTAAATCATAAGATTATATTATGACCTCAGATCTTATTAAAATGATTTATTTAGATCTGTTCAATTTGTCTTCATCAGATGTGTCAATATGTCCTTGTGCTTCTCTGAAAAAGCTAGCAAAATTACACACTTCTGGAGAGAAATCATTCATAATCCATGATATTGACCAACAAAAGTTACGGCTGAAGGATGTGTTAACGCATTCTTTTCAGATTTTTCCAGATAAAATACATGCTTCAGTGAGCCGTTCCAAATTAACACAGTCCTTTAGGACAACATGCAAGGACATCAGTAGAATTTTGTTCTGTTGTTCATGCCACCCTACTGGGATGTACTGACCATGCCAATGGCTTGGCATGTCCTTGTAGCAGGTGAAAGCCAGTGCTGGCCTGCCGTTTGCTACACGCTGAACAGATCCCGAGACCCAGCTGGAAGCTGCTTTACCTCATTAGCTCAATGAACTGGAATATCATTATGTAATAAACTAGTTTGAGGGTCAGAGGACAGAGTTACCACATTAAAACGACAGTGTTTTACGCTCGTAGCACATCATCTCATGCTGAGGATGTTTGAGGAAACCACTTGGTTCTTTGTCTGATGGGATCTAGTTTATATAGCCACATTATTCATGTGCATATAGGCTCAAAAACCAATTACGGCAAAAGAAAAAGCTTGCAAGTGATACACCATTGGAACAGCTTGTCACTGGGGGAGGATCCTTAAAGAGACAACTTTCTATCTTTTTTCTACACCTAAAAGATGCATACTAGTACCTTAGAATAGTATGTAAATTTGCTATGGAACGAGTTACATCCCAGCATTTAGTACTTAAAGGGTGACTCAATATGATCAATAATATTGTCTTGACAAGCACTTAATATTTTCTCAATCTCTCCATTACATCTTTCTCTAAATGCTTATGGCAAACTCTGAGTCAGATCTCACTCATTGTTTCCTCAAGCCGGCCAGACAGTTTAAGAGTCTCTCTGCTTTAGCACCATGACACCTGACGTCCCTTTCTCAAAGGCACAGAGAAAGATATGAGCCCTGTCAGCAGATACAAAGCTGCACCGCTGCACTGTCACCTGCAGATACAAGCTCCGCACTGTGAGAGCAGGAGAAAGACAAAAGAGAGGAGGAAGAAAGGAAAAAGAAACTGGGTCATAGACAAAAGGGCTTCCAGCGGTGTAGGGCTGCGAAACGTCTTTATCACTGCACAAAAGGGATTTGAGGAATGCTTCGGAGTTGAAAAATGTGTTAATTGCAGAGTCCTAGACGCTAGTCTGTCAGTTTTTTTTTTCTCGTTTCATCCGCCGTTATAACAGAATATGCAAATAGCCCCGCAGTGTGCATATTGCATTCAAATGAGTGACAGGAAGGTTGAAGGGTGGGATCACGCTTCACTTTAGAAGCTCCCGGATCTCCCGCTGCGGCATGGGAAGTGTTTCATCAGCGCTGCGGCAGGTGCAAGGGGGAGGGATCCGTCTGTGGGACCTCAAGGGACGACGGGGCAGGTTAGAGAGCAAGCGGGGTTGGTTTCGGAGTCGATTTACTCTCCCTGATTACCACATGCTTCAGTCGGGTGAACCCCTCCAGCCCGGCGCCCCTCGTGCAAGCATGTTCCACTTAATAGACTGTGTTTCGCACATGGGACGGTTAAAGATCGGAGGGGTTGGGGGGGTTGTACCTGCACACAGATGCACACTAGGCCCCGAGCATTTATTTAGGGGGGTACGTGTGTATGTGTGGCTGATGAACAGGTGGGGTCTCTCTTGAGACCCCCAGTCTCATTAAAAGCAGCAGAAAGGAAACGACACACATGTACCTCTGAACCCCCCACCAGACGGGGCTGTACAACAGCTGAAAGGGAAAGATTTACCCCCCGCTGCTCCGTAGGGAGATGCAACAGACCGGATTAGAGGGGGTATGAATGAACCCAGCGGTCTTCCCATTATGTAATAGACCCCTAGGTCTGCTCTCGCCCCAACCCCGGCCTCGGGCCCCGATGCTTTGACTGCTCTGGAGCAGCTGAGCATGCTCTGGCTCTTGAATGAAGGGGACTCTGTATCCTGTATTGATTAGCATTGTTAACTGTGTATAAAATCAATACCAGAATCAAAATACTGGTAACCCTGACGCATGATCGTTTCCACAGCTGCTCCAGGATTATTACTAGCTTAGCGGTTTGATTGCTAAGGTTTGGTGATTTCTTACTGTCATTATGGGCTGATTGCAGTGCGGTATTCAGAGTCCTTGAGTGTCATTTTGAATCGAATCTGTCCATCTATCCGTTTGTCGTTCTAGGAGTCGCTCAATCATTCTATCTATCATTCTGTCAGCTGCTATATCTTCTGTTCTAGATATCGTTCTGTCAGTCACTATATAGTTATATTATTCTCTTAGTTTAGATGTCATTCTGTCTGTCATTTTTATCTTCTATCTGTCATTCTATCTCTTGTTCTATAACTTGATACATCTATCAACCTAGATAAAGTCAGTCTAGACATCGTTGTCAATCTAGGTATCATTCTATTGTTCTGTCTGTCACTTTGTCCATCTATCTGTTGTTCTGACGTTTTGTTGTTCTATATTCTATCTTTCATTCAAGTGTTCAATACATCAAGTTCTGTCCATCTATATATCGTCAATTGATCCTTTTGTCTTTCTATCTATTATTGTTGTTTTATCTGCAGTCCGACCATTTAATCTGTCGTTCTATCATTCTCTTTTTCTGTCTGTCTATCATTCTATCGTTGTTTTGACTTGTACTATCGTTCTATCATTCTAGATATCTGCTTTCCTAAATCCAATCTAAAATGCAATTCTGTCTATCATTTTATAAAACTGAAATTTTAATTGCAGTATTTGAATTGGAGTTAAGGAATCATAGTAGCCTGGGCTACATTCATTTCGCCAGCAAAGTTAGTCTGGCCAAGCTGCCGTTTTAGAGCATTTCTGTTCCCAAAAAAGTGGGAACCAATGAGAAAAACCTCTCCTGAGTGGTCTGATTGGTTGTAGATTCGTCCAGTAGTATACAGAGGCATCTGATGGGTGCAGGTTAAGCCTAAGGTAGCTTGGCCAGACTAAGCTCCTATGAGCTTTAAAGTCGCGGAAGTTATTTAAGTTCTGAATGGCACTTTTCCATGTATTATAGGTTTGCTAAAGCCTTTTTGACAACTATGCTCGTCGCTTTTTTTAAAAAAAGTATCTCAGTTTAAAACTAACTTTAAAAAATCTGCTCATGACTGCTGCAATCCCCAGCACTCTAGCTGGTTTTGGATGCAAGAACGAGTCTGGTGTGAATTCCCCCAAAGGGAAGGCATTTGATTCTCACTTCACTGTGGACCTCTTAGCTTTCTTTACCTGCAGTTAGAGGAAATGCCTTGCATTTAGTCATCTGCAATAGCACAATAGAGACTCCAGCCTGCTTTTCTATTCATAAGTGGATATTCACCCATATTATTGAGCCAATGTCCTCTAGAAACCCATTTAGTATGGCTTTTTCCACCTGGTCCCCATCAAACGTCCCAGTCTGTACACAATCTGCAGTCATTCTCCACATTTCAACATGCTGTATAATTACTATGGCTACTCAGCCTTGGACATTACATTTTTTGGCAATTCGTTCTTGTTAAAGACATGGCAGGAAAAGCGAATGTGTGAGCGTGTGTCACTAAGAGGATTAAATGAATAATGAACATAATTATCAGTCCTACGTTGGCCACCTTTCCTCCCCAGTGTATTGGAATATTCATTATCTGGGGCATTTCCTTATTCATGATCCCACTGTGAGAGGAATGATGTAGTTAATGATAAAGTCAGAGGTGACAGGATTGAATTTTCCCGGTGCTAAAGAGCGGATTATAGCAGTGAAATCCTTTACTAGGTGGGAAAACCAGACTCTAAAGGCACATTATGGTTAAACTACATTGTAAAAAGATGATATATGTGACCAGACCAAGCCTCTGTAGATTTGATTCTACGGTCATCAACATTTTCGTAGTCTTGGGGGATTGCTTGGTTGATTTAGTGTGAGAGAAAGCATGTATTTCATTGTGTCGGTTTGTTTTAATTGTGCTTATTCTATTGTTTCAGGCGCTGTGGATATATTAAAGCGAAGCAAGACCCTGAGGAAGAGAAAATGCAGTTTCAGCATGGACGAGGTAATGCACACAGGTTTTTTTTTGTCTTGGAAAATAACTCAAGTCTTTTAAGAGTAATCAGCTAAAATATTGGGCAAAACTTTTTTAAGATGTCCAATATAGTGCGTTCAAAGAACATGGTTTGGGATATGTCATTAAATCAGCATTGTATTTTTCCTGGCCAGACAAACGGTGAATATAATTCAGTCTGGCTGGATGGATGAATAAAGAAAATGCATGTTTTTCCAGCAAATTGTTGGTTAGTGAACAGAGCCTCTGATGCATCTGCTGATAAATGATGTCTCTGATCGCTCGAGTTGCCTAATGTGTGTTTTCTCTAATGCCACTTTTCCTGCCTGCCAAAGACAATGTTTAATGAGGTTGAAAATGCAGCACTCCCTTTCTTTTAGGAAAATGGATCGTTCAGTCTAGGTAACTAAAGTGACTATAAAGTAACCTGACCATTATCCTCCTATTGGATCTTGTGTTATAGTCAAACTTCCCGAAACCCGCACGTACATTCACCCGCACACATATGAGGACCCCAACCAGGCGGTGCGAGACTTCGCCAAAGAGATTGAAGTTTCCAACATACGGATTGAGAGAGTTATTGGGGCTGGTAAGAACTCTAAAAGCGATTGTAATGCAATGAAGTAGGGGATTGAGGTTAATTTCAATCAATTGACAGGCTCTTGTTTGACTCCCAGGTGAGTTTGGAGAGGTCTGCAGTGGCCGTCTGAGGCTGCCCAGTAAGAGGGAGATCCAGGTGGCCATCAAGAGTCTGAAAGCTGGATATTCAGAGCAGCAGAGACGTGACTTTCTGAGCGAGGCCAGCATTATGGGCCAGTTCGACCATCCCAACATCATTCGACTGGAGGGAGTCGTCACCAGATGTAAGCATTTACATCCAAAACGCATTTGCACATAAAGTCTATTGCTGAAAATAGTTTGTACCCCCTGTGTTTTCCACACAGAGATAATTGACCTTACAATCTTATCTTCAACAAAAACCAAATAGCACAGTTCATGAATATTCATTCGAATAAATATGTATGACAATATTTATATCAGTAATTTTCTGCCCTACTTCTACTTTAGAATACAAATGTGCTATGACAGTATGCCTTTGAATTTGCTTTTATCGCTTTGAATTATCACTCTAGCTGGTAAGATAATGTCTTCAGAAAGGTCATAGATAACACATCATCATGGCGAGAGTTAACTTAAATTGGTTGTAGAAAAAATAAAATGAAGAAACAGCAGTGCGTTATATAAACTCATATTAGGTCTATATTACTTCTGATTGCTTGTATTGCTACTCCTGAGAATCTGAAATTGATGTGTGCTGCCTGCTTGCTGATAATAAGGATGCTAATATGGGTTGTGATTAGAATAGAGCTTCTAAACTGAATTTGCTAACTATTGTGTGATTTCAATTTCTATTGTATGCGTTAAAAAAGCGGTTTCTTACAACAGGTGTTTTGGTCACTATTGCATGATAATTTCCTCTACCGATCTCTCTTTAGGATTTTTTTCCCCTCCTTCAAGTCTCTGTGGATTAGACTGACAGGCTCTTTAACAAAAGGACCATCCATATGCATGCCAGCTGTATGAATATCGATAATACAAACATATAATTGGATGTGAGTTTTGGGAGGGATCATGAATATTCAATGTCAGAATTATTAACATTAATCCTCTCGACATTTCCTCCCAGTTCCTCTTACACGTGCAAAATGCTAATGGTGGCCTTTAGTTATTATTAATGTTAGCGGTTCAGCTTTTCCTTTCTTATTAAATAAAAGTACAGTAATTTCATTTTTTAATTCTGTGCTGTTACAACATAATTATAAGGTTATGAAAGTCTTGATTCAACAAATATGTCAGTGAAAGGCTTTCATTATTATAGACTTGGATTGTCCGAATGTACACAGACTTCCTGTGTTCCCTCATATTGGCTCTTAAGCCCTATTCGAATGGGACTATATCAAACGTGGGGGCGGTAAGAGCATCTACGGCATATCGCGTTGGCCAAAACACACAACTGTTGTAAAATAAAATATCACTAGCAGCAATCACCGACATCGCTTTCGAAAGGGACAGTAGGTAATTTGCTCTGGAATTACCACAAAGGTTGTGAGAGAAAAACACAGACATGGCAGATTCGGACGGGATTAAAATCACCAAGTACGTCTGTGAAACAAAAAATTATCTAACAACCCCCTGTAAAACTAGTCCCGTTTGAATAGGGCTTTAGTCGTTAACCTTATGGAAACTTGAATATTTTACATAGAAATAAGAATTTATTAAAAAAACTTTTTGTTGCATTGTATAATAAAAAAAATATGTATGCTGTTATGTGCCTCCAAAAGTTATAATAATGGGGCAAAAAATCCACTTGGATGAGCGTAGTGATATCACACAAGTGTGATTTTAACAGTTTATTAAATAAGAAGTTAATGGTGTTATTTCTTGGCTAATTTTGTCAACGAAAGCAGTGTTTTATTTCTCCGAATCTGTGTTTTTGAATGAATCATGTGAACCAGTGAATCAATGGCCCATTCATAAAGAGAGCCAATTAGTTGATTGAACGAAATCAGTCACTTGAATGAACCGAATGAATTAATCTCTCAATGACTTACTAGTATGATTTTTAATTGTTTAAAAATCCATATTAATAAAAAAAAAAAAAAAAAATCCTGTTGTCCTTTACTCAAGCCTATATGACTTACTTTCTTTGGCAGACATAAAAGAAGATATTTTGAAGACC
>JAUMHR010000038.1:2469853-2486357 GCA_032361145.1 Enteromius fasciolatus
ACACACAAGCACATCCCGGCATTAATTCTGGGATTGATCCCGGGATGGGGACTTGCTGGGTTCAGTCTCAGAACGAGATCTATGAGAACAAAAGCCGTAAAGAGTGTGTCATAGTGATGATGTATGTTATCATGCAACTCTTTCACTGGGTGTTTTGAAGAAAGATCAATGAAGCAGAGATAAGGGAGCTTCTCACTATCCGTGCTAAAGTACATAAGCATTGCAATAGGTTTGCATTTGGGAGAATTTAGACGTTTCTTAATAAGGTCTGAATGGATGTATTAAGTAGTTTATTTAAAACTTTTGAAAGCTTCCTTGCCAATGGAATATTTATTAGACAGTCAATAATTCAGATTATGGCAGTCAGCATCCGCACTGATGATTCATTGCGATGATGATCAGGACAGTATTGACTGCTCAGAAATGGGGGACAGACTGAAAGTTACTGGAAAAACAAGCTGACCGTAAACACACGCACACACTCTGATCACTTCACAGTGGCCTATTGCCCACGACTGACCTCTCTTTCTCGTACGCACCAAACAGACAAGAGCACTGAAAAACAGCAGCAGCTGGTGAACATGACACACAATCCTGGAACAGACCCGCAGAGCTGGTGCTGTTTTTCAGGAAAATAATGTAATGTGGGTATATTTCATGTTGTTTTCTCAGTCTACTGTTGTGCAATCCGTGCTCAAGTTCAATCGTTCTTCTAGTTAATATCACTCTGTGCTTTCGGTAGTCTAAATCATCTATGTACAAAGGGAAACCGCACTCCTCCCTGATCCATTTTGTGTATCTCAACTTACGTGACAGAAAGAGTCGCCTGGTGATTGATGTAAGCTGCTCCGCTGATTTTTGTTTGTCTTATCCTGTGCTTATGTTTCTCATTACACGTCTTATATTTCAACCCGGAACATAATCCAACAAATGGCCTCAGCTGAATTCTGACATGCCATCAAAAAGGAATCCAACAGCAACAGAGTATTTACAGTGCTATGGCTCCATTCCTGGGTTTGTGGATAACAGCGGGACACCTCAAGAATGGCATTCGCAGTGTGTGTTTTTGGAGAGGAGTGTGTGGTGGGAGAGAATGTGATGCTCTAGACGGCTGTGGGAAGAGAGAGGGGGCGAGCTTGGCTTAGGTGCTGCAGTGACGGAGAATAGGATTGGCCCCCGTACAGATCTTGTACATTGAGGCATCAAAGAGCTCACGGCGCTGCTTCCCACGATAGACGCACCACGCACCCTGTCAAACACATCCCTCCTCCCGACAGGATCACGGATAAGTCACCACATCTGCGCTCATTCTTTCTTATTTAATGAAATTCCAAACTAGTCCTACTCTTCTGCTCGGAAAAAGGTCTTTGTGCATGCAGCTTGTAAAGGCTTGTCTTAAGGTGATGGGAGGAAAAGAGACAGTCTAACTGTTTCGATTTATACAGTTTTTGATCAACTCACCAGCAAGGTCTCAAACTGCCTGATAACCGAAATGTCCTGCAATTGATTATTACAGTGACGCCACTCACCTAATATTTCAGGTTAGGTCCACCCTGATGTATGATGCATCTTCATAACCACTGAACAAACATTAAATATAACTGGAAAAAGTTAACTGAATGAATTTTAGCAATTAATCATCAGTAAATAATAATGTTTTATATTGAAATGTATTTCAATTAGTGCACTCAAACGATTAATCGTGATTAATCACATCCAAAATATTTTTTTTGTTTACATAATATATGTGTGTGTACTGTACATATTTATTATATATGTATTAATACACAGACATACATTATATAAGAAAATATTTACTTGTATTAATATGTATATATTTAATTTCATATAGTTTATATTACATTTAAATATATTTAATATATAAGAACATATTTCTTAAATATAAACATGCAAGTGTGTGTTTATGTATACATACATAATATATGTGTGTGTGCTGTGTATATTAATTAAGCAAAATATTTTATTTTGGATGCGATTAATCATGATTAATTGATTGATAGTACTCATTGTTATTAATTAATTACATTTAAATGTATAATTAATTTGATTTTTTTTATGATTTCTTTAACAAGCTATATTTACTTGCATGAAATAAAATAATGTAGTAACAAATGGTATTGTTTGTTTTTTATAAAGTCTAATTAAGTCTATATTTAACAATTAATTGTCTATTTAATTACAAAAATAAAATCAAAATACATTATTTAAAATACAAAATATAATTTAAAATCTAGCTATCTATATATCCGTTTATAAATGTTTAAATATCATATAATATATATATATAATAATTATATATTTAAATGGTCAAAATTACAAAAATGTCAAATATTATAAATAAATATTTGACATAATATATTAATTATATATAAAGTAAAAAATATTAAAACATTTATATATATTTGTGGCAAATAGTAACCAGTAGACCAAATCCAACTGAACTGCAGTTTGAAAAAGAGCAGCAAAAAATTGCATATTTCTAAAGGGAGTGAGCCATTGCACCACGGTTGCAAAGTGTTGCTGTGGGTTGAGCAAATTGCCAAGTATCACAAGCCCTAAGGATAATCTATGTTGAAGAGAAGCAAGAGAACAACTGTTTTACAAAGCGCTATTGGTGTTTCTTCAAAATCATAGTCTGAAGGGAATCTTCAGGCTTAGCTTAGGGGGATTCGGTTAGGTGCTTTTCGCCTAAAAGAGCACGAGAGGCCTGGTTGGCGTCCCTTTTCTGGGCCTCTTTCTTGAGATGTTCTTGCAGCTGTGGAAATAACAAATGGAGCTTGCCCTGTGGCCATGCTGGGATTGGGTGGGGATCTGACCTCTGAAGCCTCTGCATTCTAAAACTGCTTGCTATCCACTGTATATTCACAATCTGTTTATCAAATTGAACCGTCTTTACCATTTTCCATTTCAAAAACTTTAAAATCAAAGCGCCTTCAAGTCAAACTATCTAATGGCTTCATGGCTAATGACCAATACGCTGATCTCATGCGCCATTCCTTTCGGTTCCACATTAAAGATGTCATGGGCAGAATAAGGTACAGGCCCACACATAGGCGCAGATCAAAACATTTCCATCTGAACCGTCTTCAGAAAGAGCTCATTAGTTTCCAGTCACTTGCTGTGTGGGTCAGCACAACGTGCACGAGTTAGCATTGGCGTTAGTTAGCCGTTTTCCACCGTTCATGTGATCTGGAGTGCAATTTACCGTGTCTTTCCGAGACTATTCCAGCGAGTCAGTATAATGATTCTTAGCGCAACGGTAAGCTGTTTTTGTCTCAGTGGGGTAAGAGTTCACTAGAAAAGACCTGAAACAAGTAAATACGTAGATACAGCCCCCCCACAACACCACTGAGAGTTTACGTTTTGATTTCAGCCTGCGCTCAGCACTCTTTCATCTTCATAAATGCTCCAAATGAGTTGCTGCAGGTTTCTGTTGTGTTTTCGGCATTGCTGAAAGACTGAGGTGTTGGAAAGTTTATATCACACGGTGGTAATTGCATTATTGTCGGGATGTTTTTAGGTGGTTCCCCATGTTTAAGTCCCCGGACTAACTGTAACTCAAAAACAGCCTACAAAAAGAACGGAAAAATAAATGAGCGTTGTTTTTCATGCACAAATAATTGTAGATGTCACTGCATATGTATACACGATTACTTACATAATCCTTTTAACAAACCTAGGGGTTCATTTCAATTTTGTCTTAACCAAGAAAACCTTCGTTGGCGCACTTTCAAAGTTTTCACTTACATCCATCCAAAGATGAGGCAATGCTGAACTCACTGTGTCCAGATTTGATCAATTCCAGTCGATTTGAGCCCAGTGACAAAACACACAATGTGTCCAGTTCCAAACGAATTTACAGGTCCACCACAAACTTCATCAGTGCAGTCGCAAGGTGAATATCCCTGGCTGCCACACCACCATCATGCACAGAATGACTCGAACCAAAATAAAATAGCAGGGAAGTGAAAATCACTTCAAGCGAGAAAAAATTAAACAAGTTCCATTAAACTTTTAGGACTATCAACATAGTCTCAGAAATGACGCTGTGCTTTTTCACGCAGCCTGATTCGCATGCTGCCTCTTCTTGCCATGTGCGATGGTCCACATCCCTCACGTCATGAAGTAACCTTAAACAAACTCAACAGTCATTGGCTAGCCATAATACATTTACATTAAATATATTAAGTAATTGGACAGGAAACTAAATACGAAATATATACATCTTAATATTCTGCATTACTACAAACAAAGCATATCTTAGGGGTCTTAACTACTCTTAACTAATATTAAGTAGAGGTGGATCTGTGAAGGGAGCCTTTTTGATATCTACAGGGCCAGATGAAATCTACAGATTTTTAAGAGGATATCTGCAGAAAGCACAATTAAATTAGCAATTCGTTTAAATAAATGCATGAGGCACAAATATAAGTGGAACCTATGATTTATGGGCGTTCCACCCCTGCAGTAACTTCTGCAGAATTCTGAAGGTATGCATTCACTTATAATTCTTTGGAAGAAAAACAGAACGTATCAAATCGCACCGGAAGGACCGGAGAGTTTTGAAGAGAAATATTGTAAAAAATGTTGTGAGAAGAAAAAATGTGATGTTGGTAAAATATTAAAAAGTTTACAGCAAATTAGACTGGTTGCATTTTTTTGATAAACGCAATGCTTACTACTCCAAAGAAAGCTGAGAGGCGTCAGCATCCCTGTCCCTGTGGACCTGCCATTGCGACACAACTATTGCAATACTGTAGCGCTTAATAATACAGCCCTGTGAGTAATTCTAAGCAGATGGAGGGAAACAAGGTCACGTGTGGGCACCCATTCTCCACTCAGTGGTGTAGTTCCACAGATCAATGCCGTACCGCTCCTCACACACACACCTGAGATATTACAAACAAACTTGAGTAAAGAAATGGCCTTAAGCTTTTAACAGACATTTAAAACACTATTCAGTGTTTAAAAAGATTCTCAAATTTAGAAAAATGAACTGCACAAACCTCCTGGGACTGCTTTTTAAGTCTGAGGTTGATTTTGACACTGGCTTCTCCTTGGCTCTAGTATATGAGACATGCTCTCCGAGCTTGCTGTTGATTTTTTTTAATCTACTGAATGTTGTATCACTGGAAACCTCAGCCTAGTTCTTAGAATGTCTCACCACAACCGGTATTCTTAGAGTCAAGGGCTCATGTCAGGGTTCTATTAAATATTCTCTCTAAAAAAGACTAAGTGTAAAATGACATTTCAAGACCTTTCACACTTCACTTTGATGATCTTTTCACTATATGTCAGTTTACTTTAAAGCTAAGGACATTCATTAAGACATAATCCAAGTCATAAAAAGCTTGTTTTGGGAATTCCAGCAATATAAAAATGCATATTTCTGTATTGATATGTCCGATTTGACTTGACTTGAAAATGCTACATTTAAAAAATAAAATATAAATATAAATAAATTAAATTAAAAAAAAAAAAAGAAAATGTATTAAAATTTTTCTTTAATAACTGCATTGAGGTTTTATTTTATATGCTAGAAGTCTTTACACAAATGCATTTTAGCTTTGGCAATGTGTGCATGATCAGCTCTACAATAAACCAGCCATGGTATGGTGTAATCATTTCTGGAGAACATCTGATGAACTTCTTCAGGGTTTGGTTTAACACTATAACAATGGAAGACTTTATCATGTATGCAAGCATAGATTGAGGAACTCAAACATGCCTGCCTCAAATAAAGCACACACAATTCACACGAATAAATACATACACACACACAGATCAACATCTGAAATCATTACCTCCTCACAGTTAATCCTCAGTCTGTCAAGTTCCACTTTTTATTGGTGCATGATGTCATGCGCACACATTGCACACACCCCCTCACGCACACCACCACCCCCAACTTCCCTATGTCCCAAATTTCTCTTTCACTAAGCTGACGTAGACATTCTTACTTCTGCATGCTCAAACTTCATCAATGGCGAGTCGTTTCATTCAAATGACCCTTCAATAAAAAAATTAAACCTCTGAAGAATAACGCCTGTTGTCTCTGTCATTCAGCAAAACTCAGTTGCATAGCTGAGGTAATGATTTCCTGTTGAACGCAACAGGATTGTATTTGAGTTTCTCAAGAACTGCTTTACTGTGGCTTGAAAGGCAAGTGACCGAAGGTTTAAAGAGACACGTCTCGAATCAGCTTACTGAGGCAGGAAGCCGACCTCAGCTAGTACTTGGAAAGGCTTTTCTTCGTACAACAGCCTACAGTTCTAATTAAATGCCAGATAAAAGGGATGCTGAACCGCTAAACCCCAAAAAAAGAATGAAAGCAAAAGTTGCCTGACATGCATACCTCTATAGAGCACAGAGCATGTATATTTAGATATATGTCATATGACGTTATAGTTTCTTTCTATGGAATGTAATGAAGCAGCACAATAAAGAATAGATCATGAGATTGAAGAGCTACTTAAACACCATCATAGAACAATAACTCAATGTAGTACACCGTCAGCAGAACAGCAATAAATAAATAATTATCTTTGATTTCAAAGCACAGACTTAAATTGTATTAACATTTATTTTATCTAAAATAAAATAAAACTAAATCTATGGATAGTTTTAAGCTCTCTCTCTCTATATATATATTTTTTTCATTGTGTTTTATTTTTATACAAAAATAATTAAAACTAAAATAAAAATAAGAACTATACAAAACTAAATGAAAAATAAAATTTAAAGACTGCAAAATTAATATAAGTTTTATTTATTTATAAATCATGAGATAACTTTATTACATCAATTATATTTTATACATGTGTGTGTAAAAAATGTTGGAGTCTTGGATCATAAAAAAACTATTATTAGATGTACATTTCAGTCATGATAAAAAAACATATATATACACATGTACATACTCACACACATATAAACAGTACAGGCCAAAAGTTTTGAGACACCTTCTCATTCAAAGTGTTTTCTTTATTTTCATAACCATTTACACTGGTGGATTCTCACTGAAGGCATCAGAACTATAAATGAACACATGTGGAGTTATGTACTTATCCAAAAAAGGTAAAATAACCCGAAAACATTTTTTATATTTTAGTTCCTTCAAAATAGCCACCCTTTGCTCCGATTACTGCTTTGCACACTCTTGCCATTCTCTCGATGAGCTTCAAGAGGTAGTCACCTGAAATGGTTTTCACTTCAGGTGTGCCTTATCAGGGTTAATTAGTGGAATTTCTTGCTTTATCAATTGGCTTGGGACCATCAGTTGTGTTGTGCAGAAGTCAGGTTGATACACAGCTATTGGACAACTGTTAAAATTAATATTATGGCAAGAACCAATCAGCTAACTAAAGAAAAACGAGTGGCCATCATTACTTTAAGAAATGAAGGTCAGCCAGTCCGGGAAATTGCTAAATTTTAATTGTGTCCCTAAGTGGAGTCGCAAATACTATCAAGCGTTACAACGAAACTGGCACACATGAGGCAGATTAGAGACCAGATAAATGCCACACAGAGTTCTAGCAGCAGACCCATCTCTAGAACAACTGTTAAGAGGAGACCGTGTGAATCAGGCCAGGAAACCGCTGCTAAGGAGAGGCCAGGAAACACAAGGAATGGACATTAGACCAGATCTTTGGTTCCAACCGCTGTGTCTTTGTGAGACACAGAAAAGATGAACGGATGGATTCCACATGCCTGGTTCCCTCTGTGAAGCATGGAGGAGGAGGTGTGATGGTGTTTTGCTGGTGACACTGTTGGGGATTTATTCAAAACTGAAGGCACACTGAACCAGCATGGCTACCACAGCATCCTGCAGTGACATGCCATCCCATCCAGTTTGCGTTTAGTTGGACTATCGTTTATTTTTTAACAGGACAATGAGCCCAAGCACACCTCCAGGCTGTGTGTTTGACCAAGAAGGAGAGTGATGGAGTGCTGTGGCAGATGACCTGGCCTCCACAGTCACCGGACCTGAACCCAATCGAGATGGTTTGGGGTGAGCTGGACCGCAGAGTGAAGGCAAAGGGGCCAACAAGTGCTAAACACCTCTGGGAACTCATTCAAGACTGTTGGAAAACCATTTCAGGTGACTACCTCTTGAAGCTCATGGAGAGAATGCCAAGAGTGTGCAAAGCAGTAATCAGAGCAAAGGGTGATTATTTTGAAGAATCTAGAATATAAAAGATTTTTTGATAAGTACACACAAGTACCACATGTGTTCATTCATAGTTCTGATGCCTTCAGTGAGAATCTACCTGTGTAAATGGTCATGAAAATCACATTGAATGAGAAGGCGTCTCCAAACTTTTGGCCTGTACTGTTTTTATATATATATAAATAAATAAAAGTGACATATTTTAGCAACTTAAGTTGTATATATTCCCAACTAGAATCAAGCTAAAAAAATCATCCACCCAGGAAAATGTCATGTGCTCTGTTGACGACATCAAACTCACATCTTTGTATTTCTGCAGCATCTGCATTTCCAGAGGCAGAGCATTGTCTGTACTTCTGCTTTTTTTATATAATCACTGTGAATGCATCGCTTCATATTTAAATGCACAAGCAACACCCAAGTTAAAGGGGAAACTCATTCTCCAAACATCAGAACGTCGGCACGTTATAGGTGTATCACGACACATTTGACAAGTAATTTTGATACCTCAGTGCATACCATACAACCACACCAAAGACCAAGACTCGTGACGAACACAAAAAATTCCTTTTTCATTATGTCCTTATTTACATCTTCAAAAAAGACCTATACTATCACCCCTGGTTCAGCCCCATGCATCTGCATGAGTCAGTCTGTGCAAATGAAGGGAAATATCCCTTCATGGCTTTAGAGCTGAGGGACACTTTTTTTTTTTAAGGCTTGTTTATTTTTGTATCACAAATGAATCATCGGTCATGCATTTACAATTTTTTTTAACTCTTTCTGTTCCAGTTACATGTCTCTCTTCTCGAAAACCGTTTCATTACATCATCCGCTCTAAATAGCGTTTATTTGCCATAGAAGAACCATTATTAGTTGCCTAAAGTTGTTAAAATTTTTCTTTAAAACTTTTTTTTTCATTGTAAACAGCATTTTGGATGTTAAAAAGATATTCATTATGGAACCACAGTTATCAATAAACAAACAAGCAAGCAAAATAAATGTAGTGTTGTCATGATGCTCACAAATTTTGCAGGAGCATTACATAATGTGCGTTCTAGATAGCTTAATATGTGTCACTGTTATTTCCTAGGGATTTATATAAGTGCAACGACCTGCATGAACTCTGATTAACCAATGCAATTCAGCCTCCTGCTGTCTAAAAAAAAAGAAGAAAAAAAAAAAAGGATTACACAAATGGGTTCGATATGATCTGACGAGTAGACAGATTGCATAAGCTAGGGCCATTTAGCTTCAACCGGAAGGTGCAAAGACCTTAACAAGTCTTCCGCACGTTGGCATCTGGTTGGTGCATTAGCGTAGGGGCATAATTTGAATTCTGCTTGGCAACAGTGATGGTAATCATTGTTTGTTCAGGAACCGGGGTTTAGAAACAAACTGAAGGTGATAAAACTGTGGGCACAGGGATAGAATTGATGACAAAGGACAGTGGCTGGAGCCGCCACATGAAAATAGAGAGAAAGTTCAGAGAGAGTGCAGGCCTCTGCTGTAGCCGAGGGGAAAGTTCCCCCCCTCCAACCACCAACCCGGCAGGGTTACATTCTTTCATCTGAGCTCACCGCCACACTTCCAGAAAGGAGCGTACAGACAAAAAAAAAAAAAAAAAAAAAAGATAGACTGTCTGACTGTTCCACGGACATAATCTCTGTAAGAGGCAAAAAAACAAACTTAGAAGCAACTTTTCATAGGAAAGAAAATACAAATCTTATTTTAATAGATTGTTTTTTTTTGTAATGAGGTAAAAAACTAGGGCAAATGGAGATTTCTGCTTGTGTCTCCTGCTTCTTAGATTGTTCTCCTGAGAAAAAGATCTAAATGCTACAAACTGCACTTACATACACGAGACAATAATATCAAAAATTCAACATGAACTGAAACATTTCTCATTAAATTCTTCCAGGAACAAATTATCCGAGTTATATGCAATCCTATTGCTTTTATAACTCTAATCATTTATATGCCAGCAGTTGTTTTTGGATTTATATCCAATTTTGCTTCTCGCACAACAGTTTAGGTAAAATTATCTTACTAAGCTTGTGCAAATAAGGTTTGGTTGGAAATTGCAATAATTAATTGTTACAGTCATGACAGAATCAATAAGAATAGGTTAAGATCTACATGGAGGAAAAAAAAAAAAAGTAGAAAATTAGTATTTTTTGCCATGCACATTACCATTTAAGAGTTTGGGGTTGAAGTAATTTATGCTTACCAGAAATGCCATTATTTGATCAAAACATACAGTAAAATGGTAGCATTGTGAAATATTACTACAATGTCATCTATTTTAATACATTTTAAAATTAAATTTATTCCAGTGATAAAAAGCTTACATTTTTAGCATAATTCTTCCAGTCTTCAGTGTCACATGATCCTTCAAATCAACATTTGTCTAATGCTAATGTGGTTCATAGATTTTTAATTTGTATGGTAAAATCATAATACACTTTTTCTAGGATTCTTTGATGAATAGTAATCTCAAATAGAAACATTAACCTGTGAAATAGAATTCTATTATAACATTTTTGGCACTATTGATTAAGTTAACACATCCTTGCTGAGTATTAATTTAAAACACCTTCTGACCCAAAATCTTTCAATACAATTGTTAGTTGTTGTTTTTTTAAAGACAAAATGTGAAATATATATTTTAATAAATGAAAAAAGAATATATTTGCAAACATTAAAAAAAAAAAATATATATATATATATATATATAGCCCCTATTTAGCCTACTGAGCAACCTTTGAGCAATAAAACTCTCTTCTGGGATAGACAGAGTCAGTAAAAAGAGAAATGTTGTTGAAGAACGAGATGCGATACACGAGAGAAAGTCAAACCTCTGCCCACGGAGACAGTGTGGGTGATGACCGTGGGAGGTTCAGATGCAAAGACTGCCCCCAACCTCAGTCCTACAAACAGCAGAAAAAGGAAAGATTTTTACAGCGTTAGCTCATGGGCTGGAGGCCTCCTGGAAGTGCTTTTCCATCTCCCCCTTTCTTCTCCCCCAGTTGCTCTCTAATCAGCCCTCTCTTCCTCCGCCACCCGCTTCCCTCGACACCCACACCCCTTCCAACGCAGATCTACCACCCACGCACACGCCTCCCAACGATCCCCCCACCCCTCTTCCTCTGTTGGAAAGTTTAAACGACCTCGCTTTTTTTCTCGTTCACTTTCGTCTCTCTGTCTATCAGCTGATCTTAGCCTGGCCTCCAAGAGGCCAGGAATGCAAGGAATGCATTGATGTGGGCGTAAAGACAATCTGGCTTTGTTATTGTGGGAATCTCGTAGGGGAACATTTCAGGGGCAGAAGAGCTCAAAAAACCTCCTGAGAAACAGAATGAGACGTTTAGACTTCACAACAGTAAAACAAAGTTAAGGTCACATTAAGGTCACAGTAGTGTCACTGTTCTGAATCAGATCTCCAAGGCCCACCTGTGGACTGCATGTAAACATTGACAAAACTGTGTCATCCTAACCTATCTAGAAGTCTCTGTTTGGAGATATTGAGGTGCCGGAAAGGCTAATTAGCAAGAAAGTTCTCTATCTAAACCAAACAATAAGGTGTTAACTTGCACTTTCTTACACAAAGGCCCTGTTTCAGGGTGTTGTGCGGATAGAGACGGTGAGTGTGATCCTTGATAAAGATGTTTTTAACGCCAACACAAAGAGGTTGGTGACCACATCAAAGATAAAGGTACGGAACAAACTATTTTCCTTACCAAGCTGGGTCGTATTTATACAGGCAATTTTTCCACACTCCTAAGATCTGAGAAAACATTACTCACATATCTAACACTCTTTACTGCCTGGTTTCGGTGAAACTGTGTTGTTAATTTAACGTTTACAAGATCACTAAAAGCTAATATTAAAAAAGAAACTTTGCAAGCAGTTAATGCTTTTAACATGACCATTCAGAGAATATTGCAAGATTAAAAGCATTACTTTACTCCCACCCAAAAGCAGGTTATAACCAACCGAACGAACTCGTTCATTTACTGTTAATCGGTTGAAAGGAGCAGTTTTAGTGCTCAAAAGTGCCCCGCTGAGACCCTTACAGTTAGTTTGGATATCTGATTTTGTTCTCCTTTTGCAGGGGAATACCAAAAGGGGACTTTCAATCTCTCAATGTTCAGCTAGTAGGTAAACAGAACAGAGAGAGCTCTGCAGAAAGGGGGATTTTTTACTTTTGCATTCATTTGCATTCGCGTCAAAACAGTATTTTGGTCCTTTTTTCATTTGGCTAAAAATCGAGTTTTGAAACCTTTGAAATGTACATCGAAATCGCCAAACAGACGCTGTGGGAGTTCGCCCTTGCTTTCATTATGAGTGATGAGCGCCGCAAAGATTTCGAATGGAAAAACTGGTAAAACTTTCATCACAACAACTTGTTGTGGTTAATCATAAAATGGAAATGCTTTCCATCCTTTAACAGGACAGGCATTCCATTCAGGTGAACCTTAACGAAGTGTCACTTTTAAATAGCTTACCATTAATCATTACATTAACCGACTTCTCTTCTCGCCACCGACACGTCGCTGCATGCATTACATCATGCGAGACCCATTCAGAGCAGGAACGGGAGGCGCTGAAAAAGTCCCGCTGTCGCCGACAACGATCCCACTATTGAGTTGAATGGAAGGAAATACAGCATCGGTCAGGCGGGTGTGTGAATCCTGTCTGAAAATGGAAGCCACATGACGGAGGTCAAGATTCCATGGCTCTGCGGTTTCCTCTCTTTTGGCATAACAAGCGCACGCTTTAGAAGCCTTGTGTCTTGTCATGGATCCCCAGTTAGCGAGCGAGCATCGTTCTTTTGTCTAGTCAGCCTGCAGGACATCTGTGTTCACAGGACACAAGATCATTAGTCACAAACACACTGAGAAACACTAAAGTTCAGTCATCAATTAGCCATCTCTGTTAACACTTTGTAAGTGTCTCTGGAGTTATGCACATTGCCGCGACAGATCGGGCCCACGGGGTCTCACCCCTAAATATCAAACAGCTGTGTGAGAAAGCAAACAACAGCACGAGCCTCCGAGAAGACTGAAGGAAGAAAGGAGCCAGTAGTCAAACAGTGAGATGGGGCAGTCGAGCTCTTGAGTGTGTTGCTATGTGTCTCCCTCTGTTCCCAAGTCTTCGCCCTCCTGCTCCTCCTCCTGATCAACATGCAGAAGAAGGGGAGATGGAGGGTCCCCCTGCAGGCTGCCTGCATGCTAAATCACCCATCTGCCACCTCTGTCCCTAGTGCCAAACCCCCATTCTTCCATTGAAACCCTGTTTGTGTGTGTGAATGACTGTACTTCTCTGTGTACTTGTGTGGTCCAGACGGCTCTTTGATGGGATGCTCTACTCAGTTGTGTTCAACAAAGAACTAAGAATGTTTACAGAAATCATTTTTACAGAAAAAGAATCCAGTCATAGGCAATAATGCAGGAGCTGGAATATAAAACTCATAATTAAACTTTAAATAAGTTTGTACTTATAATCATAATGTGCTGGTTTTTGTATCCAAACTATCACTAGCTTTTGTTAAACATATTTAAGTGAGGTTTTGCAGTTTCGGGAGGAGCACGTACGAAATCAACCGCGGCTTGCACCGCATCATCTAATCAATCTCCTCATCTCACCAGCCAATCAGATCCATCCTTCCCACTATAAATAAACCTATTTCCTTCCCTTTCGCATCTCTTTCGTTGCATCCTTCCTCCACCCGTTCTCGCACCTTCCTTCACAGGGGAGCATGCAGACGGACCCTGCATCTTCCCTCGCTAGGGTTCAAATCACTAGGGCTCGGAGTCCGCCGTCCTCCCGGCTCGCCCCTTGGACAGCACGCCAAATCCGCTAACATAATTATTATTATTGATATGAGGAAGCGCAAACTCGTGAAATGAATATAGAAAAGGTTGAATATCCGGTGACTATATATTATTTAAAAATAATCGTTTCTTCCATATCTGACTAAAACAGATTTTAGAAAAAAAACATGGTTTTGAGTAATGACTTTTTAATGGTCTGAAAAACATCTAAAAAAGTAGAACATTTGTATGGATGAAATGCTCACAACAAGCCCAAAACATGCATTTAGGAGAGATAAGGTGAATTTCCATTTCACACAGTATTTGAAACAAAAACGGTGTTTGCACTCGCCACTGAACCAGCAAAATCACTCAAGTATAAATTGGAGTTCTGCCTTCGGGTCTGCAGTAGAACAACCGAAGTCCACACAATTACTGTAAATAAATCCACTATACATGTTGTAGTCAATGCTGTTATGTTACCTAGCAACTAACAGCATGCATGTCTTTTCTTTTTCTTAAAGCAGATTTTAATAACCCTCAAAAAATTCTGAAATTACACAAGCATGAGAAGCATTCGGTTTCAGCAGAGGGTGAAAAAAAAAATTTAACTGCTTGGTGGATTTCCTGCACTGTTTGCGCAAGTTGATTATTGCAGCCATGAACCATGTCTAGACATCTAATTTCTCCCATCAGTGAGAAAATGGAGAAAATTGCTTCAGTATTGACTGTGCGCTGAACACCCTTTCGAACACACTGATGCCAATAAATCTGGCAGTTGAGCTCAGAGGCATTCACCTACACGGGCCTGGCATGCTCGATACCTATAAGGCCTCCTGTATAGATCCAATGCATTCAACCCTAGTTACAGCTCATGTGTGCTACATTCTCAGTACAATCAATCTTGCGTGTTTGAGGTGAACATGAGAAGACTACATGAGCCACGTGAGAGTCTGAATAGAGAGCGTGAGAGTTTTCCACATGGCTTTCCACAACATCGCATTACACAGAAAAGTGACAGAGCTCCTTGCTTTCATCTGCTCCATTCAGTCCCACCTGCCATCATCAAAGGACCGATCCAAGCCACAAGGGATGATAGAATCACCCTCCGCCCCAAAACCAAGCTGTCTCTGCCTCTAGTATCACCGATGCCACCTATTCTACACTTCAGATGATCATCTGGCCACGCTATCTGATCTAGTAGTGCATTCAAATCCTCCTGGGAGTTTCAAATTCATAAGTTGGGAAGTCGTAATTACGATGTCAGATGTGTTCAAATCATTTTGGTGCAAGGTGGCATGAGAAAGAAACAGCCACTCACCTTATTACAAGTCTGTGTACCATCAGAATGATTTTGAAACTGATATTTAAAAGTAGACAAACTGATTTAAAGAAAGTCCAGAATTTCCCCACTCAAGACATTGTGGTGAGGTTCATGTTTGTTTAACATCTAAATATGATCTTTCTGAAATGACTTTACATTTGCTGTTTCTTCAGCATGAACTTACTCTGAAAGCCCTTCTGATACTTCCACCTGAGAACAGTTTGAGTAAAAAAGTGAGGCATCCTTTCTCATCTCAGAACTCTTAACAGACATATTTAGGTGTTCTTGCTACTTGTTTTGGTATGGCTTTATGAGTCTTCTTCCCTACCCTGACTAGAGAATGGTAATTTTAAACCTGTAGATTAATTTGAGCACTGTTGTTGACAATAAATCCGCACAGACTTTGGAACAAGCATAAATTCCGGTAATCGTTACAGTGATGTAATTCTTATTGAAATGTAGCCGCAAGTGGTCAACGTGCAGGGAAATCATAAGGCTGGAATTACAACATGCGCCTGATGGCTGGTTGGCTCTCAAAGCTCTGCTGTTCATGCATTCTGCACCCCAGCTGTGTTCAGCCTTTTGGAAATGTGCTTTTGGCTCCCTCATAATACAACCACACATCCCCATCCTCATCCAAGCCAGGGGGTTGTGTCCCACACTTCCGGTTCAGATCTCTAGCACCACAGTTTTTAACAGAACTGATGTTGTGTGCAAGATGAATAGGAAAACTGAGGTCTTTTTGTACCGGCTCTATCCCTAATTCAAATAAACAGCACTCTGTAAGCAAGGAAATTCCCCCAACGGCAGGCTGTCCTGCAGCACCGTCTCAGAGTATCAGAGTCAATGGGACAGATGGGACAGTAAAAAGAGAATGAAAACAAGGAGGTGGTATCACTGCTGTTATTCACTATAGAGTATTAAATTACCTTTGTCTATTAGAAGTGTAATTTTCACCACGGTAACATAAACCAATAGGATGTCAAAAGTAAGGTAAGCTTCTTATTTTAAAAAAATATATATATATTTTAATGAGGGCACATTAAATAATCACAAATAAAGATATATATATATATATATATATAGATAGATATAGATAGATATAGATAGATAGATATAGATAGATAGATATAGATAGATAGATAGAGATAGATAGATAGAGATAGATAGATA
>JAUMHR010000038.1:2491312-2509709 GCA_032361145.1 Enteromius fasciolatus
TAGGAATGGGATGGCACTTCAGTTCATAGAATGAGTAAAGGCAGGTGAGCGAATACTTTTGGTAATATAGTGTAGATAGATAGATAGAGATAGATAGAGATAGATAGATATAGATAGATAGATAGATAGATAGATAGATAGATAGATATAGATATAGATATATAGTCAAAAGTATATATTTTTCAAATGAATATTGTCTATTTATTTAAGAATCCTGAAGAGAACTATCACGGTTTGCACAAAAATATTTAGCAAATGTTTCTTGAGCACCAAATCAGCATTTCTCTGACTCAAAGAGACGTTTTCAGAAGTTCATATTTGTTGATAGATATCAGCATTAAATGTTATCTAGCAGCTTGATAAATCACGCAGACCAGAACAACCAAAGGGTTCTGCATTCCCAGCATGCCTGTTCTGTCATTGCATGACTAAAAAGAACGTCTTATCTTTTGCCTGACATCTGATTAGACCGTAATGAATCTATAATAGGGTATGTTGTGAGGAAAAAACATTTAGTGTTGAGGTTACCCGCCTTATCAAATATGAATGAGCACAGGTTCTCTGCTGACAAGTGTGGAGAGAAACAGTGCTAATGCATTTTAGCCCTGCAGCTCACAGTCACATCTTTGACCTGTAACACGTGAAGCCTTGCACTGCATGTAGACAACCTCCACTCTGAATGGGAAAGGAGAGGTGTTTTCAAACCAGATCCACAAAATGACATTTACAAAAAAAAGATCTAGTTCAACATGCCTTGGTGAGAGCCTTAAACGTGTAGGCTATGTATAACATTAACAGGCAGAGACTGCCTCTTTCCCAATGTACATGAATAATTCAAGCGGCGTTGGATGAACCTAAAATACATAATTACTGTTTGACTTATCTTAGCTTTGATTCTGCCATATCTGGACCCAGCACTGCTTAAACTTTGTGCTATCTTGAAATAACATCTTATTAGCATTCAGCAGGGGTTCCTTGGTAACACATTGTGCAAATAACTCCCCATTCTGTAATAAAAGGACATTGTTGAAAAAACACAATGAATTGGAAGTAATGACAGATCTTTTCGTCCACATTGGGACCAAGTATGTAAGAGAGAGGTCTGGCATTTTCATTTCACTGCCCTGAGAGAACAGTTAAGGGAGGACACATATTGTACAAGAAGAGCACGGTTTTGGAAACTTCTGTTGGCTCATGTTGGATGGGTGCTAGAAATGATTTTTGGGGGATATGGAGGAGATCAACAGGGCCTGCGGTGCCTGGCACAAACCGAAAAGCAGATGGCAAGCGATGGACAGGGCTGACCCTGAGGCACCCAAAGGGGGAAATGCTTGGCTTCAGCTCTGAACTGCTTAAAAGCCACCAAGAAACATGTTCCCTCCGGACAAAAGAGGAGACAAGAGCAGTGCATTGTTGGACATGCTGAGCCACGCTTATGCCAAACAAGCACTGAGAGACAAAGAGTACCCCAACACTCTTCAGTCCAACGTTGAGTCCTCAAGCTAAAAAACCCCCTGCAGTTCAGCGAGGAAGATCAGGGTGAAATCTTCAAAACTACAGCCTGAGGAGAGGGAGAATGAAGAAAAACGGTTAAATAAAGGCTTTGGTTTAATGTTAAGACATGGAGACCCTCTAAAGTCAACTAGAAAAACAAATTACAGAAAACTGAAAGCACTAGAGGCATGAGAGTATAAAATGAAAGAACCCATACTGTATTCTGCGCTTGCTCTAATTCTATTAACAAAATCCAAACCTACCCAAACTTTTTAAGATGCCAGCAGCAAAAGCTCTGCAGTATACAAACTCAGATTCCTGTGTTCGCAACCTCTACAGCTCATAGCGAGCGGTCCCTTTTGTTAATTGTTCTTTAGCCTTTGTCTGGGTTTTACTGCTCGGCGTATGTCACATGTTTGTGAGAGTGCATGGCTTCTTTCAGGGGGTAGATACACAGATGTGGATTTACTGCAAAAGGCTCCTATGAGCCAACTGTCAAGGCTGACAACTTTCGTGTGGGAGGTTGAATCAGTTGCGATCGAGAGAGGAATGGGTTGTTTTCCTCTGAAACGTAATCCGATTTGTGTGCCAGGTGGACAATTCCAATTCAACAGAAGGAAGAATGCTTCTTGTAGGCAAGCAGGTGACAGTGTTTACTTCTGATCTGATAGCCAGAGGCAACAGAGTTCCTGACTGTGAGCAAGTAAACTACATTTTTACTAATCAATGAGCTGGCGGAATGTGTTTCTTGAAGTGCATGCGCAATATGAAGAGAGTAAGCAGGCTTTCCTACAGCGTGCCCCAATTTTTATGCATGTAACTACTGCTCTCTGAAAAGATAATGATCTGGTCATTAATCTAATGTGTTTGGGGTGAGGGGCCATTGAGTCCACCAGGCAAGACAGATGCCCCAAACCAGGAATTAGGACCATATATGTTGGCAAACGTCCATGAGCATGTCGCCCACCTCCTTTGTCTCTGTTTCTATGTGAACAGGTGCAAAGGAAAAAAATGGTCTGTGGAAAAGAAATTTTGAAATCACAAGGCACATATCAAAGGGTGAGGAAAGTCGCAGCATCAAAGGCAGACAATACTCAAAACCAATACAATGCCTGATCTGGCAATGTCTGATCAGCAAGCACAATCACTTTGATCAATCACAAGTCAACTTATCCAAATAACTAGGCATCCACAAACACAAACAGCCAACGTCAGAATGCATCCAAAACTAGGATGAAAGCAAGCCAGTTACAGACATGAAAAACAATTATCTGTGAATTGCATTTTAATTTTAATAATGGTTAAATGTGATTTCTGTAGCCTGCCTGTCATTTATTAACTGAAATCTTTTTAAAAGGCACAATGAAATGGAAGTAACAACATATTTTTTCTTCCATACTGTGCACAAAATACTATACATCTGAGTGTACCAAAAAGGCGGGGATTTGGTTCTATCCATCAGTTTCTGACTGCATTGTGGGTGTTGCACATAATGAATGCAAGCTTGCAGTCAGTTGCGGAGGGGGGCAGTCGATGAAAGTCCGACATACTTTTACAAAGAGAAGTCTGACATTTCGCTGGAAGTTTACATTATGACATTTCGATTACGAGGTCAAAAAAAATTGCAAAATGAATCATTTCGCAATAAAATCGATAACATGCCGTTACAAAATAGAACACCAAGTACACTGTGTATATACAGGGAATGTCCCTATAACTTTCTCTCGGAGTCTCTCACCTCTTCAGGGAAACCAATAACTGAAAACATAAATCTGTCTGAGACATTTCAGAATCGCCAAATATTTCCTCTAATGACTCATTGCAAGTTTCAGTGAATAAACACAAGAAATCAATGGGGGACAACACAATGTTTTGCTGTTCACCAAGATCCGTCTTGGTGAATACCCGGTATTTTCCTTCACCGCAGAACTAACCTTTCACATTCAATTTGTTCTCTTGCCTGTAATCCTCAGAACTTATAAAGATGCTGAGGGGAGGAAAAATGAGATAACCTACTTTTTTAAGTGGTTTTATGATGAATCATTTTGTCTCCAAACTCTCTTTTATGATTTGAGCGATTACCCTTGTCTTACTTAACGACTTTTGTGCGTCTTTGTGTATAGAATCTGGCTTCCCAACCCAAGTAGACCACACCTGCAAGGGAATCCTTATTTTCTCACCACCATTTTCCTAAAATAAACTCCAGCATCTCCAGCAGGCTTCTTTTCCAGACACACCCAGTCGAGGGTTTCGCCTTAAGGTTAAAGGCAGCATGCAGCACTCTGGCAGCCAATCAGAAACGCCCTTGGAGTCCTAACTTGCCCCCCAGGAGCAGGAACCACAACCTCACCTACCTGATAGCAGCTGGGCAGGAAGGTGCAATAACAAAACAGGCACCTATTCTACAGTTCTTCATCCTTCCTGCTTTCTTTTATTGCTCTTCATCTGCCTTCTCCGTTTCCTCTTTTTTATCTCGCATTTCTTTTCTTCTGAAAGCTTTCTTGGCACCTTCACAGGCACAGATGTACATAGCAACGGTAAAAAACGCAGAAGGTTTGTTTGAAGGCATTATCACTGAATGTCAAAAAGAGACACTCTATTCTTTTCTCTTCACTGGTTTTTTTCTTTCCATGGTCTGTCTTTCGTGTCGATATCACTTTCATAAACAATGTCACTTGAAAGGGCTGTAGGAGGCACATGTTGGGGAAAAATGAATACCTGAGCGATGCTAGAGCGTTTGAAGTTTTTTGACTCAACTGTAAAACGCCCTACAACGCAACACCCACTAACAAAAGACCCAGGTGGGGTCAAACACGCCTCTAAGGCATCAGAATCAGCAGCATACTCTACACAGCCAGAAACCTGTAATGAACCGCAGGTATGTGTTGTGTGGGTGAGCACCTGCGCAATTGTAGTCTGTCTAAACAAACTTACAGGCGGACTGATTTCATTATTTGAATGGGGGCCACAGTTTAACAATACACAGCACACACCAGGTTGCCTCCGGAAGTCAAAAGCATAGTAAGACTATAATAAGCTGTGAGCGTTTATGCTGAATCTAACATAAACTGCTGACTGACTCATTCTCAACAATAAGTGGGGGATTATTAAGCAAATGTTGTGCACTGGGACACAGTGCACTTGATCCCAGCATTGCACTTCACCGAACCAACAGAACTGCGTATGTACCTACACCTCAACACTAACATGGCAATTAAGATAACAGTAAACATCAATTTGTTGAGGGGGCGAAAAAATAAAAAAATTAATAAAAATAAAGACTAAGCTAAATGAGCTAGCTCAAAGCGGTTACACAGTAATGAGAAAGCTCATTAAGCATTTTGCAAACCAGACGTCCTAAATGTCTGAGCATCTGCTCTGTTTTGCCATGCGCAATGCTGTCAAATTTTGGAAGGAGGCAACTGACCTACGCTACACTCCTACAGCTTCTGTTAAAACGAATTAAACAAGCAATTAAATTTTAAAACGTTGCTTTTAATGCAAAATTCTCAACAGATTCTTCTTTCTACACGTGAAACTGCATGCACTTAGTCGGGGGTAGTACATATTTTCTTTTTTGGAGGGAATGAAATTTAACATGTAAGGGATAGAAGTACAGTTTTTTTTCCCAATGGATTGTACTGTTGGTTCAATTGTTTAACTGACAAAATTAAGTAAAATTAAGTAATTTCAACAATAATACAGTTTTGAAAGGGGTGAGTTGAGAAAATTACATGATGCAGCTCTCACAGAGTGTGTGATATTAAATGTGCGCACATTTAGTAAGCTGACAAGAGTTCTGGAAAAGGGATAAAGGCAGGTAAAATAGCTGAGAGTCTATTGTTGCGTTCACCTCTAAAACACCTCTACAGGTGGCTATTTTTAGTTAAGGGTCACAGGAGGCCAAAATGGATTACAGAAAACTTTCCAAGCTGCACAAGACTATGTTAATTCAGTTTCCACACTCCTATTTAGCTGCAACAATGATTATTTTACATGAGGTATGACGCACGTCATTTAGAAGGATTGCGTTGATTTGGCATTCTGAAAGAATCAATTTAATTATGTCGTTTAATTGTGTAAACAAAAGACCATCGACATGAGTAGAAGGATCTTGTTTTTAAAAGTCCATTTTAACTTGTGACAGTGACTGAAGTACAGTAAGACAATGGTCTCAAAGGCATGCTGGGTAAACGAGGTATCCCTGCAGGGGGCCTGAAAATAAATTAAATAAAACTGAGCACTGTAGTACTGCTGAATCATGTATTCTCCACAGACAGGCTTTATCCAAGGATTAATGAATCACATTAATTCAAAAGGAGGATAATAAGTCAGGATTAACTATGGGTGGAAAGGACATTTCTTTCTGGCGAAGAAGTAAAGCCATCTGACCAATTTAAGGCAAATGGGAAGCCTTTCCAACACATTGGAGACTGAACCTTCTAATGGGGGAAATGAATACCACAAAACACTTGACTTCTTAATTGTGATGTGCTTAGCAAAGACTGAAGAGTTCTTCTTCCATTACCTGAGTCACGTGAACTTTATACAGAGTAACTGAGCACGGTTACCTTCAAGTAAAGCTTATAGTAGTGTTTTTCTGTTCTGTTCTTGAGATGAAAGCCCTATAAAATCTCCACACAGCGAGGGTTTAAATGCATTCTTCATAAGAGATGTACGCAAATGAACAAGCCTTAACAGCACCAGCACTCTGATTGTAAGCTATTGGGACATTATCAGTAACTTAACAAAGATTCCCCTAAAATAACTACTGAGGAAATCAAGCGGGAAGCATCCCCTGTGCGAGAATATATCAATGTCAAATACTTCAAAACAAATCCTGCATTTAAAGAAGCTGTTAATGACAGACTCGGTGTAATATATAACTCTCAAGAGCAAGCCAATTCTCTCAGCAATAATAGTGTTAATACAAACTCTAGATGTGCTTTTCATGACAAAATGAAATAAATAAATCATTTATCGCCTCTGGACAAAAGTGCTGAGCTTTGTGAATAATGTAGGCATGTGTTAAAAGCTTATTAAAATGCTTCTCTGCTAATTGTGTCCTAATTGCATTGCATCTTCACATGACGGACTTGATACAGCCATGCATCACAATACAGCTATAATACAATCGGTCAACCATCTATTCATTACAACTGACCTTTAAAATAATGAAATAGGGATTGCATCTGGAGAGTGTTTGTGTACGGCCGTTGCTCTGAAATGCTTTTCCTGTACCTCACTTTATCACAAGCCATTTGAGTCAGTCTAACCTGCAGCAGATGTGGTGAGTAATGACCATCATTAATTCAGCCCCAGCACACCTTTCGTCCAGACAGGAATAATGGCTCTGCTGGGCCACCTGCACAGCTGTAGCAGACAGCGGAGAAACTAGGCTAACCTCTAGTCTGCAGAAGACTGTGCCATCTCTTATTATACCATACTCACATGGTTGATTATTTGAATGAAAAGAGAAATAATTGCTAAACGCCAGTTTAATACTATTTCACCATTTAAACATAATAAAGTTCAGTTCTTGATCTCAGACTGGGGGTTCTGAGAGATGCTGTGCTGCGTATGAATAGGGTGGAGTCAGTCCACCCATACAGGAGCAACACAAACGTGATGGGCTGCTCCAATTTATACCGTAAATAATTCAGTACAGAAGCACTGCAGTGAGAGTGAAGGATAGTGTTAAAACAAGGGTTCTTTAGAAAATAGAAGGAATAAAAAGTGTTTACTTGTTTTGACTAGGGAGCTGGGCGTTCATGGATATTCTTTTTACATGTGCCAGATTTCATTTCTTTTTAAAGACAACCCACCTGGGGCCAGCTGCACCAGTCATGTTTGTAAGTTACAACTTACAGTAGGGGTAGCATAAGTGTGAACACATGCACTATACAATATTTGACTATTGCACCATTAAATTTGAATGAAAGTCTCCAACCAGGAATGATAATTGGAATAAAAATTGCAGGCCAATGGTGTCTCACGTTTTACCTGAGAGGCTTCAGTGCCTAACATAAATAGAACAGCAAACTTTTTGTCCAGTTTTACATTAGGCCTATATACATAATGTAAAAATGTATATTAGTTTTATAATATAGAAGTATATAAAACAGAGCATATATATTTTACATATATATTTACTGCCTAACAATCATCAAGAATTCATAAATGACCTGTCATGCACATGTCTATAAATGTCCTTGAGGCAATAAGTGTCTACTTCACTCTGAGAAGCGTGGGGGGCTGTCACATTGATTGAGCTGTCACTTTCACCTTGATTGAACCATCTAAACCCCAGCTGACTAAACTCTAACCAGTCCAACTCAAATAACTAACCCATTCTATTAAAATAAGCACTGCAGACACAATGAGATGAATTCATTTCCTTACTACTCATCTGGGATACCATAATGCCCCTATGAGTTGGCTTTACATTTGTAGTAAAATTTAAAAAAATGTTTTGCTCTAGTGATGACAGCTTCACACTAAAACAGGAAGTGTTATACATATTATATATATATATATATAAATGATCACCTCTAGCTAGGTCACAGTCATAAACAGTTGTTACCTGCTAGTCAGTTACGTGGGAGGAAGGAAATTCTTATACCATACAGGACAAAAATCTGTATATTACAGGATTAATTATCTTGTTTTTCCTCTCCCCTTTTCCAGGGGGAAAAAAAACAACATATTTGTATGATTATTTCTCAGCATGTAAGAAGCCTTAGTGAAAAGAACTGACTCAAAGGCACAGAAACTGTTCGCAATACACCTAATCAGAATCAAATTTAACTAAGTAATAGCATTTTTTTACACACTCACAGATAAAAGTAAACAACACTTTATGACTCTCCTGTATTTAACAAGATTTTATTCTTATGATTTCAAACTCCAGCTGCAGAAAAGCAGTAATAAAGACTGGGCAAAGGTCACGACCATTTGACCATAAACTTACCCAGCCTCCATTTTCCTCGATCCAGTTTTCCAGTGGCCCGTTCAGGTAGTCTGTCATCCAGTGTGCAATATTATCTACCTGGGACGCCATCTCCCGGTTGAAGCTCTCCACACACATTGACCCACCAAACTCAAAGAAAGCGACGATCCGCCCCCAGTTCACTCCGTCTCTGAAGAGCTCTTCAGCCACAGCTATGAAGCTGCGTTGTGCTGCGTTGGGATTGAATATCATGTGGTGGGACATCTCCTCAAATTCACGCTGGTACATCCTTTCTATCTCGTCCCCAGCCTCGCGTAACGCCCGGTAGATCCTCGAATAAGGGTCTGAACGTGTGACCCGGTTTGCTATGAGGCATTCAGAGTCGTTCCCTCCTCCGGCTGAGGGAGCCTGGAGACTCCTGTCAGAGTTTGGAGAGGAGTCCTCCACTCCTGTATTGATGGTGTCATCATGCTCCGCAGAAGACTGAAATTTCCACTCATATCCCTTCTTTGAAAGTTTGTGATTGAGGTATTTCTCCACAATATCCCGATTGTCATAGCGAATTTCGTTGGCCATCGTTATAAAACACGACAAAAACGAGCGAGAGCAGGAAGGAGTCGGTTACTCGAGGCACATCGTAACAGAAAAACGTTCTCTCACAGAGAAAAGCTCCGAGAAATGTCAAATTTACATCGCGTTGATGCGAGTTCTCTCATTAAAATGCAATTTTTGAGGAAAATGATATGATTTAGTATCACACTCATTGGTTATGACTCATAAAAACGTTATTTTTAACTTTATAAGCAGAACTGTCAGCAAACCTGCACGTCCAGTGCGTAGATGGACTGGCCGTTGCTGCAGCGCGCGGTCAAAATCCAAGCGCGTCTCGAGCGCGGCGCGAGGAATGCCCCTTCAGTGCTCAAACTCACTGCGCTTATATTCCAGTGAACCTCCAGCCGAGAGCAAGAAGAAAAAAACGCGACGTCGTTGACGTTACAAGACCGAAGAAGAGAGTTAAAGCAAACGCTGTATTTCTAATAATCCCACTGACAAACGAGGTCCCAGAAAGACGGAAGAGAAAATAGCAACCAAGTCCGCGCACGAAGAAGCACTTTTGCTGTGTGTAAAATATACAAGTAGATTTCCACGCTCTTTGGCAAGATGCCGTTTTTCCAACGCGCGGTAAGAATTGTGCAGAAAATTAAAGCGTGCTCCGTCACCGCCAACGAATGAGGCTGGCGCGTTCATTGAACCTACACGGCGTTTGAAACTGAGTACTGAAGCTACTCAAACACGGGGAAGGCACTTCCTCTACGTCACCTCATTCATTTTTTTTTTTTTTTTTTTGGCATAGTACTCTCCAGATGAAGAGTATTTATGGTGTCTGGGTTTGTGTTTGAAGTGCACTTCTTTTCATTCCTTTCATTTTGTCAAAGCAACTTTGCAGTATTCCCTCAGGACTCCGTACTTCAGGCGTGTTTGTAAGTACAGGGCTCTTGCTTTTTAAAAATAAATTGGCATTAGGGGAAAAACGGGAGTGTCTAACAAATTTTTGTTCAAACTTGTGGACCTACGTGTTTTTGTTGTTGTTTTTATTTTGTACATAGATATTTCTTCAGTTTGCAGATTATTCAGAAAACAATATGATGATTTGCTGTTCAGTTAGGCTATTATCAGTTTTTATTTGTCCAGATATTAATCTTAAAAAAATCATTTTAGAATATTACAGTGTTGAAAAGTTTGTGCTATTCAGTATTTTTTTGTGGAATACTGGATATGATAGTTCAGAGTGCATACATTGAATGAAAACAAAGTTCAATGTGTCCTTGACAAAAAAAAGAAAATAATTATGTAAGTATAAATATTAAGTAGGTAGCCTATATATATAACACCATGCTAATAATACTTTTTGAGTAGTTAGTAAAAATCCATTAAAATAATAATTATGCTATTAGAAAAAGTAAACAATTCTACTTTACACAGACACAGACTGAAAGTCATTTTAGGCAGTTGGGAATTAACCCACACACCTCAGCCAATAACACACTCTCTCAAACTCTCTGCCCCAGCCAATCGCGTTAACACAGGTTGCATATTCACCTCCACGGTAGTCAGGTATCAGGTTAAATGTACCAACACACGCTTTGTTCTCAGTACAAACAGTACAAAGACAGAATACTGGAGCAGTTCAGAGTTTAATTCAGTGCATTTATTTAGATTCACATTGGAATATGGTTTAAGGCTGTCTGTTGCACAGCATTATTGAGTTTTGAACACCTCATTAATGCAATCCTGATACATTTTTAGACATTACGGCGGAATGCATTTATTACTCATTTCCACTGTTTCTTTTCATAGTCCCACTTATGAGCGAATCCATGGACGGGGTTCACCCTCATGTCTATCATCCTCTGTGTCTGCTGAGCTACCCATTCTTCAGACAAAGTGTGTGGAACATCACCATACACTGTGAGAAAGACAAAAAAGAGGTGACATTAACAAAGACTGCTTTAAAAAAAAGTAATGTTCTTAGATTAAATACAAGCTGTTCCCCCAAATTGTATAATTTGGTCATCAATTATTCATCACCTTGCATTGGAATTTTCATTTAGCTTTAACAAATAATGTATTAAGAGTTCAAAAAGCTTAAGATAAAACAAGAAAAAAAATGGTGTGAAAAACAGTTAATTGTGCAAAATCCCCTTCTAGTCTTCCCCTAAGTGGTACTGTAGACCTTTCGGAGAAAGGCAAGCAATAGCACACAGTGAAACTAGCAAGTGTCCTAACAGAGGGCAGCACCTGACAGCTCAGACTCTTCTGTTGAGTTATTTCCTCCAGGCAAAGAACAGGGGACAAAAAATAAACAAATGAGAAAAAACGATTGCATCTGCACAGCATGCACAAACCTGTCTGCTAATATCACAGACCTAGTTCGAGTAAAAATAGAACTAATAAACATGCAAATATACTCGGTCAAAAAAGGTTGCGGTGGAGGGTGCTATATTATTTCTTAACTAAATCATAAGAATGAAGCATTGGAAACACGAGTGGATACAGCGGTGCTCAAGAATCCACTCGCTTCTACTGTTATTATAAAAATTCTATAGCATCGTTTTTTTTATTTAATAGATTTATATAAATTTAAATAGATTTAGATATAATAACAGCATAAATTTGATTTTAAAAAGATTTCAATTAATTTTTTCCTGAATTTTTACCAGCCAGCCATTACTCAGAAATTATTACTAATTTGCTACAAAATTGGGTAGCAATTGTTAATAATTGTTTTTTGATTGTCTAATCAGTTTTCGCTGCTCACTATTTTTGTAGAAACAATGATCACTCTTTTGGGGGATGGGGAGATTCTTTGATGAATAGAAGATCAAAAGAGTATCATTTCTCTCACATAAAAATCTTTTGTCTTTAATTCAATTTAATATGATCTTGATGAATAAAAGTATTAATTTAGTTTTTTTATATATATTATTTGCATTGTGTATTTCAATTGATGTCAATCAGCTGGGTTATTTTGATTAGGTTAAAAAAAATACAGCTAGCTAACACAATAAAGCATTATAACATGAATGAAAACACATGATTTTCCATTACAGCAATAATTTACACTTTAAAAGATATTAAAATAAATTCTATGAATATTTTACAATAAATAAATTATAAATAAATTGTTACAATGACAGCAGCACTCATGATTTTACCTCATAATACTTCTTTGTTGTACATTTTTCACAATCCAAAAATTCTCTTTATTTCTAGGTTTAAACCAAATACTGCGACTGTATATCTGGTATTATGTCATTTTGTCAAGGGCATCTCCTCTTCTGAGACCCTTCAAGGCAGACAGTACAGTTTCTGTCACACAAACGAATCAAAAAGATTTTTTGTTTTTTTGCCAGGTGGAGTCAGTATACCTTCCCTGAAGTATGTACAGAAAATCCAGTTCAGTTTCCAGGGAGTTGTGGAACACCAGAATAAGAACCCGAAGTGTGACTCTATCCCAGGTGGCTTCCCAAAAAAATGGTCCCTTTCATCTCCTCTTTAAATCCCGTCAATTGCTAAAGTCAACCTCAGACGAGTCGTAATAACCAGCCCTAATGAGTTTGAAGAACATCGTCCCAGAGGTTTTCTTGTCACGACATGAGCCAGACATGGTGGGAAATACCCAGCGCTCAACCGACAACTGACTTTTGGACTTCTGTACCTTTCTCGCTTTGACGCGGCTACGCCCCCCCAAAGGATCTTCACCAAACTTTTTATTCTCACAGTTTCTGTGTTCCTCCCTCCTTGCGTTATTTTCCTCTACTGTATCTCTCCTGAGGTGATGTAGCATTGACTTCCTTCCTCAAAGAGCTGGTGCCTCTGAGACAGAGATGGAGGAGACTTGTCTGCTTCCGACAAGAACCCGCTCACACACTTATACAAACACACACACAAACACACAGTGCACACTCATCCTGTTTTAAACATGTCAACCGCTTCCTATCCGTCCTAGGCACACACACAGCCTTGGAAATCTTCTTATCGTTTGTGAAGATGTTCAGCTGGGTCTAAAGGGATTCTGAACTGAAGCCATGGCTCAAACACGCAAATCTTTCCCATTTTTTCCGCTCTTTTAAACCGCTGACTGCAAAACAACCCAGTCCAATTATTTCAGCGGGAGTGTGTGCTGCAGGTAAAAGGTTGCCGTGCTGGTTTTTCCATCTGACATGAAAAATCTGAGCAATCTGTGCTCTGAGAACTGATGGCCACATTAGAGGAAAAGGATAGAAAAAAAGGCACAAAGAACAAAATCCAAATGAAAATGAAATTTAAGAGAGATTCCGGGCCTTAAAGTGATAGACCACCCCAAATTGTTAATTTTGTCATCATTTACTCCCCGTCATGTTGTTTTAACATGAACAGAAAAGATGATATTGGTTACCAAACTGTTTCGGGTCATAGTTTGGAATGAGAACGAGCAAATATATTGGCATGGACTATCCCTTCAATTTAGCAGAAGCCAATCTGTTGATTGTGAATTTAATAGCCGTTTCTGATTTCAGATTGGATGAATAAATAAAACATCAACACAATTAAATCCAGCTGAATCTCACATCAAAGCTGCAGAGTGTATCGAGTATGATGCAATTTTGAAATTTACTGCCATGATAATCTGGTAATCAAAAACCATTATGCATCATTTAGAGGATGTATACATATGAATATCTTCATATATACACCCACCATAGACACGCTGCCACCACACCAGCAGCCCCGTGAAGCCGAGGAAGATGAAGATGCCCCCGAGGACAGTCATCCACTCTTTGGAACCCTGCCTCATCTCTGCGAACGACAGCTCATGTGTGAGTCTGTACACTAAAAAAAAAGAAGAAAACACACCACAGATGATCTGAATAGTAATTGCTGGATTTAGTGGCTTGCCCTGCTTGCATGCACACTTGTAAAGCAAGGTGGTTGGCAGCCATTCAATCGAAAACAGTTAAACAACGCTGCCATCTGCTGGAAAAGAAATTTGAAGACCTGAGGCCAAATGAGCATGAAGTCATTAACATATCTGCCATTATCATTATAATTCCCAAGATCCATGACCCATTTACTATATTAATCATTTAGCCTTGAGGAATCTTACCCAGGTAAAAGACGCTATTGTACATCACAAAGGAATATAAAACTGAAATAAATATTTGTTAAAAATATATATACAAAAAATGTACAAACACACAAAATATAAACTATCTTTAAAAAAATTGTTGTCTATACTTATGCCAGGCTGTATTGATTAATAAGGGGTGATTTGTGACTTTAAGCTTCAACTAGAATTGGAAAAATCCTGCTGAATCCTCTTAACCTTAAAAGCAAATAATTCTAATAGCTACTTAAGAAAATTGATCAGTTTCTGCCAAGTGTTCAGTCAGCATTCAAACCCATAAAGATCCCAAATATTTTAATCATTTATATTGGTAGCTGAATTGAGCAATGTGGTCCAAAAGACTGTTCTTTATAACTGTCCAGCTGAGAGCAACACTGGCTATATAAAGCATACATTATATACCCAGTATATATATATATATATATATATGTTTGTATTTATATATATATATATATATATATATAATAGAATGTACCAAGATACAATATTATATCTAAAAAATTAGATTAAATAAAATCTCAAATTATAATAACATACTACATTTTCAAAGGTTGAGGGTTTTTCAAAGAAGTCTCTTATGCTCACCGTGGCTGAATTTAGTTTAGGTTAGTTTAGTTTAGGATACAGTAACAACACTAATATTGTGAAATATTATTACAATACGTTTTAGTTTTAATATATTTGAATGTAATTTATTCCTGTAATGCTAAACTGAATTTCCAGCGTTATTACTCCGGTCTTCACTGTCACACTGCTCCTTCAGTTATCATTCTGAACAGGAAACCTTTATTATTACAATCAATGCTAAAAACTGCTGTGCTGCTTAATGCTTTTATGGAATTATTTGACGCATTCTTTAATAAACTTTAATAGACTAATTTAATGAACAAAACTATTCATTTCTTTGTTAAAAAATCGTATTAACCCTATACTTCTTAATAGTTCTGTATAACATACTGTATTTTCCTGCTTTCAGTAAAAGATGACATGTGATCATGTTTATACTGTACCTACAGCTATTGTAAAGACAAATCTGGTTATTCATGAGCCCTGTGAGTGAGTAACAGTTTCCTCCACACCCAGGGTCAAAGTCTAACCTGTTCTTATAATAACAAGAGATTTTATGGCTGATTTATTTGCTTATAAAGACAGCAGATTAAAAAGCTAAAAGTTAGCCTAAGCCATGCAGATTTACAGGCTAGTTTCTCCTCCTTGGTGAGCTGGGTCCATGATCCCTTCTCTTTCTCTTTGAGTTTCTTCTGTTCAGCACTGAGATTTCGGACGAATGCAACATCTGGCAATGGCGTGTCCAGACGGTTGTTGTACTGAGGAACGGTGCAGTCAAGCACATCAACATCTAAGGGGAAAAATGCACAAGAGCAACAGTCAAAAGTTTGAAATCGATAGATGTGAACGACAGCTGAGCGGCCTTGAGAGTGTGCTGTCACCGTGAGTGTGTGCAGCCCAGGCAGCAGATGAAGTTGACACCCTCCTCCAAAATCCAGTCTGCAGTCCCCGCACCAGCGCACGAGAGGCCAGCATCTAAAAACAATGCCAACATGAATTGGCTGGACTCATGGACAACTCGCTGAGCTTTTAGGCAAGTCACACAGGGGTCGGGATGACAATAACTTTTATAATAAATTAATCAAATTAATTCCTGTGATGTAAATCTGAATTTAAGTATGTTGAAAATTGTGGTGCTGCTGAAAACTTTTTTGATTTATAGGATATTCAATAGAATATGATTTGTTTGAAACACAAATGTCTGTACTATCACTTTTGGTCACCAATAAATTAATTTCTTATAAATGTATAAAAAAAGAAATATATATATATATATGTGTGTGTGTGTGTGTGTGTTTGTGTGTGTGCGTGTATTATCATTTTTCCTGGTTTTCCAGGACAGTGGGGGTCCTGTTTTAAGAATCCCACAGTAGTGTTGGAGTTACTGTGGTTACCATGGTGAATGCTATGGGATGCCTACATCCCATAGCATTGACTGTGACTGACTGGGCAGCCTTCTCTTATGATGCCCAGACACGCAGTGAAAGTATCCAGGTCACAGAGCACACAGCCCATGACCTTGACTGTCTTTTGCCAGAGCTTGTCTGCAAGTTGAATACATGCAAATGGAAAAAACGTGAAATGCGATATGCTTATGATTCTGGAAATACATTTAAAGGATCAAACTTCATCCTCCTGTACCTGTCACATATTATATGTTTGTTTTAAATATAAACGCGCAGGTATTGAACTAGACTGGTAGAAATGGACTATGTGCTTTCAGTCACGTAGTGTTGTGGAATATTCTGCAGCCGCTAAAATTACTTCACGGGGGGGCGTGACATCAATATCTAGCAAAGTGAAACAATACGAATCTAAATATAAAGTCACCACGCGCTCATTCTTTCAATATTGGCAAACGACAAATGTTGTTGAAAAGATACATAGCTCATGCAAACATACTCTGAGAAATATAATAGCCTAATATTAAGTAGCATAATGGCATTAATTTGGTTAATGAAAAAAAATATTACGCACAAAATATTATTTAACATTTAAAATATTACAAAATAAAATCAAAAACATGCAAAATTGAACATTATGCAAACTATTTATATATATATATATATATATATATATAAATTAAATAAATAACATTTTAACAGCTAGAGGATAAGGAAATAATTAGCATGCCTTCATTCGAGAGGAACTTGAAGTGTTAAATTCTTTTCACGCTCACATCTGTAATATAACGCTTACAAAATAGCATCATAGAGTTTTTCTATTTAATATTTACCTACAATTTATTTAGCAGGACTCAACACCACATTCATACACGAATTTACCTTGAGATGCGAAGGTTCGAGCTTGTCGACAAGAAGTTGCCTACGTGCTCTGTCTTTATGGTTTCATGGATCAGTTTTGTAGCGGGTGGAGTCAGGTGTCTGTCGCTGTCAGCCCAAAACAACCAATGAGCGCGAGGCAGGAACTCGCCAGAGGCGCACAGCGCGCGCTTCAGACGCTCGAGGGGCCATTTAAGATTAAGCTACAGGTTGACATTTTTTTTTCTTTGAAAGAGACTTCATATTTCATCGATAATGTCTAAGTGGTGTTTCTACTCAGACATCTAATCTGTCAGGCAGGTTTTGGTAATATCCAAATATTCTTTTGACTTCTCTTCAGCTACTTGCGCACTAACAAGTAAGGAAAGAATAAGGAAAGAAAGGAAAGCCTTTGCTAAATTGACCCCCTCCACCCTCTTCTGAATAATCAGACTTTAATGTACATGTTATGCTCGTCTTTTGATGAATCAACAAGTTCAACATGTCAAAATGTCCCAAACTGTCTGGTACCCAGGGGAGGAAAAAAAGAAAAGAGGAGGAAAAACGCGACAAAGACAGGTGTAAAACGCGCGCACTGTTTATTTACCTTATTTTGCTAAATCACACTTTTGTTTTTACTGAGAGTGAACTCAAAAAAAGTAGACACCTATCAGATTCAAAAGGTGTATAACATTTATTTGTGTGACTAAAAACAACAGTATTTTAGTGTCTTTTGCACTGATAAGAAGAAAAAAAAGACGTTACTATGGACTTCAGTCAGCCGGCAGCCAGGTGCATTATGGGTATTTTATTTTATTTTTGTGTAATTTAAGCAAGACAGTTGGGGTTTTGTATTAGTGATGTTGTGTATGTTATGTTCAAGTTAGTTTGAGTGGGATTGGTTCATTTGCATCCCTGTTATATTTAAATTGAGTTACCGTCATGGAGAGAGGTGTGTATTGGAGTGGCCTGTTGCTATTGCGTCATCATTTAGAACAAATCATTACCATGCGTTATTAAGGTAAGAGAGTTATGTGTGTTTTTCTGCTCAAGTAAATACGTTTGCAACTTCTAGTATCATATTGTTAAGTACGTTGCGAGGCGTCACCCTAAATCTTGCCTAGGGCACCAAATTGGTTAGAGCCGGCCCTGATTAATGTGCTTAATATTTATACATGTTAAGGCATTTCAAAATGTATATGAGTTTGTTTCTTCATCAGATTTGGAGAAATGCAGCATTAAATTACAGCACCTGATCCTCTGTAGTGAGTGGGTGCCGTCCGAATGAGAGTTCAAACAGCTGTAAGTAAGGAATAATTGACTCCGGACCTTAAATTATTTTTAAGGACGCTTCGCGTCGTGACCGCATCATTGTGCGTGTGGTGTGCATTATTTTTCTAATAATTTAACGGTCCGGAGTCAATTATTCCGCTTATACTACGGTTGCCACACCTCAAG